>JAENPR010002707.1:0-46209 GCA_018135685.1 Themeda triandra
CGGTCATCTAGTGCCACTTGAGTGATCGACATTGCGACATGCTAGGATCGAGTGGCGTTGTGAGAACAAGAGAAAATCCTTTAAAAATGATTGTGAAAATGCTACACACATGCACATGGTGATGTACACTTGGTGGTGTTGGCACATTTACAAAGGTGGCGTTGATCGCGCTTTGGTTTGTAGGGTAGAGTTGGGTTTGGGTCCCTCTCTCCCTCCCGCCGAGCTGCGGCGGGATTCGGCGCGGGAAAATTGGAGGCATATTTTCTATTGCGCCGGATGCAACTTGTTGGATAGCATGGTGGAGAAGATCGCGTTTTTCGACGGGCCGTGAATCATGGATTCACAAGGCGCCGGACGCCGGCCAGCGGGCCGGACGCGTCCGGCGTGCCGGGAATCGCGTGGGCATCGGCGGGGCGCAAGTTGAGCGCCGGACGCGGCGGGCGCGTCCGGCGGTCCCCGGACGCCGACCGAAAGTTACGGCCGGGCTCACTCTCGCGGTCGGGTCGCCGGACGCCGGGCGGGCGGCGCGGCGGACGCGGCGAAAACTCTTGTTTAGCGTCCGGCGCGGGGCTTCGGCGGGATCGGGAGATAGCCGTTGGGCTTCGACGGTCGAGCTCAAACGGTCGGGACACGTGGCGCGGCTTGGAGCGTCCGGCGGTTGAGGCCGAACGCGTCCGGCGCGCCTCACTTTTTCCAGCGTGGGGCAACGGCTATTTTGGCCCTTGGGGCTATAAATAGAGGGGTTGCTCGGCCATGGCTGGTTGCTGAGCACCTTGGGGACTTGGTGTCCACCTTGGAGAGTGCTTGGAGAGCCCTCTACTCACTTGAGCTTGATAGAGATCATCCGATCGAGTGAGTGAGCGATTCTAGTGCGTTGCTTTGAGAGATTGCATCGTGTGGCACTAGGTGATCGTGTTGCAAGCCGGTGTGCTTGTTACTCTTGGAGGTCGCCACCTCCTAGACGGCTTGGTGGCAAGAGACTTCGTTGAAGCACCGCGTGGAGATTGTGCGGTGCTCCGAAGGAGGATTTGTGAGGGGTTCTTGAGCCTTCCCCACGAAGTGCAAATTGGCTACTCTAGTTGAGTGTGGCTTGGAGGATCCCGGTCTTGTGTTGATTGGAGTTGGGGCTCCCCGGGAGGGTTGTTGGATGAGCCAACTTGAGCGGCCTTCTCATCACCAAGTCGGTGTATCGCCACAACTGGACGTAGCTTGGTGGCGACCAAGTGAACCAGGGGAAAAATCGTGTGTCGATTTGTGTTTGCCGAGGCTTCGACCTCCCTGTGCTTGTGTGTGAGGCTTCGACCTCCCTTGTGATTGTGTGCAGGTGGTTGGCCTCTACGCCCGGTGATTCGCCACCGCCGCGACTTCGTGTGTTCACTCTTCGCGGTGGTTTGCATCCCTGTTGACATTTCTAACGCCACTCAGTGTTAGGTTGTCATCCCCAACATGGCGCCAAAAATGCTGGTACTAACACTACTAGAAATGTGTTAATCAATGACAATTCACTCGTGACAATTACTAATTTTGTCACCGAATAAGAGCATTCGATGACGAAATATGTAGATTCGTCATGAGTCACAAGTGACGGAGCTTTGACACGAATAATAATGACGAACACAAAAGAATCGTCATACAATAACAAAACTAAATCGTCATTGATTGTTTGCCTTGTGTACCACCTTGAGGACATGGCGCCGTGGTCCCAGCAGCGAGTCCCATGTTGAGGACGTGGCACCCTAGTCCCACGTGAAGAAGCGGTCCCATGATCGAGTACCACATCGATGACGCGACGATGCGGTCCCACCAGCGAGGCATGGGAGGAACACGTGGCGCTACGGGCCCACGATCCTAGTTGACCAGCCTGCCCCGTCCTTTTTTTTTTTTTGCAAAAAAATCCATGGCGCTGGGGGATCAAACCCTTGACCTGTTGCTAGACAGAAAGTTACATTACCATTAGAACGCTCATCCTTTTGTGCTTATGTCATGCATGTTTATTTATTTGTAAATTGACAACATGGATAATTGCAAAAAAAAAAACCTTCGCTGGGAGGTTCGAACCTGTCAGTTAACAGCTACGAGCATTACCACCCGGAACACTCGAGGTTTACATATTCTTCTATTTGTACGTATAACAAATCTGTTTTTTTTTTTTTTTTTTTTCTTTTTGCATCGGACCTCATGGGCCCTATACCCATGATCCGTATACACGTACGTGGCCCTATACCCATGACGAGCGACTAACACAGGGAACGATGGGCTCGCTTGTAGGCGAGTTAATTTAGTTACGCTTAGACTCATGACTTGTCAAACACACTTGAATAGAGCAATGGTAAGGCAATTTGAGTTTCTCCTTGAGCTTCCCGGGTTCAAACCCAACATTGGCCAGTTTTTGTTCGTTTTTTCCAACTTTTTTTTTGTTTATTATTTTTTTAATTTCTCTATGTTCATTTATTTGCTAGATTTTTAATTAATTAGTACTATATTATTTCTTAATGAATTACCTAATTGATTTTTATACATCTTATTATATTTTTTATCTATTATTATACTTATTTGTTGAATGACTAAAGGATAAAAGCTTTAAGGTAACTTGTCACTAAGTGAGAGTTCTTCATGATTGTACAAGATGTATAGTACCACCTTGTCAAAATTATTTGAAATTTTTATGGGATGATTATGGAACCAAACTATGATGTTGTGTGCATCTGTGCAATTTTCGACCAAGTTTACCTATTATTGTATTTTTTGTTGGATTAGTGAAGGAGAAATGTTAAAATACCCTAAGCTAGCCAAAAAATTCTACAAACTTGCATGGACACCTCACATTGGTGTACAATGTTAACAAAAAAGTTTTAACTAATTCTTTGAAAGTGGTCATGCACATCCTCGGAAAGGCATACATGTCTAACATATATCCTTATAACTAAGTGAGAGATGTGTATGCTTGCACAAGATGTATATTCCAATTTTGTCGAACTCATTTGAAACTTTAATGGGATATTTATTGAGCAAAACAATGATGATGTGTGCACCTTTGCAATTTTCAGACCAAGTTTACCTATTATTATAATTTTTTGTTGGATTAGTGAAGGATAAATGTTAAAATACACTAAGCTAGCCAAACAATTCTATAAACTTGCATGGATACCTCACTTTGGTGTATAATGTTGACAAAAAAGTTTTAACTAATTTCGAGAAAGTGGCGATGCACATCCTCAATATTATACTAATTAAAGATCTAGCAAAAAAATATGAATATAGAGAAATAAAGAAATTATAAACACAAAAAATATAGCAAAAGAAAAAATGGTTACCATAAGGTTTTAAAGCCCGGGAGCTCGGGCCACGCCAGAATAAAAAAATTATCAAGAATAGGTTTCCTATCGATCATGGAGGCTAAATTGTGCACGAATAATGAAGAATTTATCAAGAATAGGTTTCCTATCGATCATGGGAGTAAACTTAAAAAAACAATCGTACACAACATGTGCGTGCAGTGTGGAGCAAAAAGTCATGTACATAATTCTCAAAAAAAAAGTCATGTACATATTGTACGGCATTTGCAGCATTACCTTCTATATATTTCTGCTCTAGTGATGTTTGTGTTGAGTTGGGCAAAAAAAAATTAAAAATGTGTTACACATAAGTGTTGAGCCGGCGAACATCATTCATAATTCAGGAACCAATCTATATCCCTTCCTAGAATCCTTTTTAAATAATTTTGTGATTTCATATTGTGCATTTTTACAAGCTTCATTAAGTTGAGTTCAGCATTTTTAGAAAACAATATCAAGTTAATAATATTTATTGCCCATGCGAGAATAAGTGGAGAAAAGTAATTTGCAACCCACACGCGTAGAGATTTTCACTTGCCGCCAGAAATTTGCCGCCCATGCTGCCGCGCGTGCTGTGATTAGCGAATAAATCGGGTCGCTTAACTTCCCCACCCCACATTCTCGTCAAACAAAAACTTCCCCACCCCGCATTAACTTGAGTCTCCTCCCTTCCCTCATCCATCTCGGTAGATGGAGGTCGAGAGCATCATCGGCCGCCGCGAGGAACTACACCAACTCCTGCCTTCAGTCACCATCGGTGTGTCGCTGCCGCGGCACCTGAGGCCGGCTGCCGGACGGGAGGGAGCCAAGCGCCCGGGCCCCGACGCCTCCTCGCGGGAACCTGTGACACCGCCATTCAAGATCCACATTCACGATCTGTGCTAGGTATGTGGCCATCCTGCTGACAGTCACACGTAAGGCCACAAAGCCTTTGATCTAAAAATCACGTAAGGCCTACACCCCTCTAATCTTCTTCCCATCCGGCTGTAGCCATATGGCAGAATCTTCGACTTCCATGAAATTAGAATAGAAGCACCCACAGGATGCGAACCTATACCAGAAGGGCTCGGACCCTCTCGAGGAGATTGGAGACGGGACCCTCTATCTATTCCGTTAGACAATGGCACGCATCTCCAGTACTATTTTGAGTTATGAGTTTGGATTTAATTTAATCAAATGGACGATGGCATGATATATGTTATAACTATTTGATTTGATCTATCTGCTTTATTATAGAAATTAATTAATAAAATAAAGAAAATGAATAGTTGTGGGACATAAGAGCGATCCGCATTTGGATTTGGGAAGTACCAATCCTATATTCTAGTAGTTGGAGTACACGCATGCTAGTGTACTGGTATATGCGTGGAGGACAGAACCTGTGTATTGAACCTGTACATAATTTTGATATGCATTCTACTATTCAAATTTGTTACCTGTTGTCCTCTAGTGTTATCGTGCGGTTAAGAAGCTAAATCTTACTCTAGTTTCTTGATGAGATTCCGTGATTGTGTTTGTTTTTCAGAGGTTGATAAGATTGTGTTTGATAAGATTGTGTTTGTTTTTCAGAGGTTAATGAAAAGGATGTGAACCTGCATGCTGTGTTCAGTGTGCATGCTGGGATTGCCCACACCAGGTGGGCGGCGTGCCTGCTCTAAGAAACAGCTACGTCGAATCGTCCGGTGCCGGCCATGGGTTCTTGGTTGTCCACAATGGCATCATCTCCAACTGTGAGGTCGCTTACTCTCTTACTCTGTCATTGTGATATTTTGTATACAATGTAATTCTTGCGTGTTCTTTGTTCCATAAGGTGGGCTGGTGGCATACTTGTTATTCTGACATTGTTTGATGCAATCCTTGTGGTATTGTATTGTTTGCTTCGTTCTTTAGTCTTCGCAGTTGTGTGTGCACATGGATCATTAAAACCACATGCCTGTAGCCATGTACCAACACTTGCTTTGAGCTCCCTTCACATGGATTGGCCAACTACGCATGTAGACATTTTTTTCAATTTTAAATAGTACATTTCAGATAGAAGCAGCAGCACTTCGACAGAGTAAGCAGGCAAGCTCCCTGTTGTTCCTATCTTGCAGTAGTGTTCTAATCTTTGCTTGCACACCAACATAAGTTTCACACGTTCATTAATTAACTAACCTACTTGGAATTTACTGATTTTTTTTTTTACTGCAGATTGATCAATTTTGTCAAAAACATCTTTTCTCAGTGGTGATCAGGTGAACCACATCCATTACATTTGCTTCAGTTATCAAGGCTCTGTATTTCATAGCTCATCTCATATCTAAATCTCACTGACTTTATCTGAACTAGGCAGCTAGTTGATTCACTAGTTAATTAGAGCGGTATATTGTGAAAACAGACCTTGCCCATTGCAGATAGTAGTTTGATATTGTATATATTCTGTACAAACAAACATGCCACTTATTTTTAGGCAGAGGAAAAGATGTTTTTTCAATGGTGAAACATTGTCGTTTCAATCTGGGACTTAATTGAAAATAGATGCTAATACTACACTGAAAACAGATGCTACTGCCATCTCTATTTTTTTTTCTAGTACAACAGAAAGTAGATGCTAACTGAATCAAGTATCAAATGTTGCCATGGTTTTCAAATATGAGATCTATATTGAAAAAAAATAAAGTAGTAATTATGTAGCTCTCAACTTAAACCAAAACAGTAAACTGAAGTAGTAAGTCTACAATACTAAATACCAAATCACACAAACTAAAGAAGTAAGTCTGTAGTACTTTGCCATTACACTAAATCACTATTATGTTAAATCAAGGAGCTCAAGAAGAGAAGTGAAGAAGCCGAGGAAAAGCTGGAGAGGACACAAAGGGAGATGGAGGAGATGAAGAAGCTGGCCGGGGTAAACTAAAAGGCAATGGAGGAGAACAATGTACTGCTCAAGCGTATCTTGTCCCTCAACAACTCTTCTTCGACATGAACCCTGCTGGTGGTTGGGATGACCAGAAACTGTAGCTGGTGGTGGTTGGCATGCTGGTGATTATGTTTATGCAATCCTTATGTTGGTAGTCATTTTGTTTAGCACTTATGTTGGTAGTCATGAAATCCAAGGTTGGTAAACCGAGTTTAGTAATGTTGGTGAACCGAGTTTAGTTGCTGGTGCACTGAGTTTAGTAGTGTTGAATAAGTTGTATGGTAATTGGAATCTTGGATCTATTAGCTACTGGTGATATAAATATTATTTGCATTTTGTTATGAAATCAGCATGGGCACCTATCATTCTTTGATGATTATATATTAATTCTGTGACGACTATATATTTTATTTTGTGACGATGTGATATGTTGTTCGTGACGAAAATGAGAAGCAACCACGGTGCGACACGTTTCCTAATCACGAGAATGCCACGTGGCGATCCCGGGCTAGCCACACGTGGCGGTCTAGTCGGCTGCCACGTGGCCGTCCACGTCATTAGCCACATGGCCGTCCATGTCATTCGCCACGTGGCCGTCCACGTCATTCGCTACGTGGCTGTCCACGTCAGCTGCCACCGTGGCAAACGGCGTTTGACACCCTAACGGAGCGCCAAGTTATGACGAAAACAGGGCCACATCAGTGACAAATAGGATTCGTCATTGAATGAATTCCATTAAGTGACGATAAATATTTCGTCATTGAATGAATTCCATTCAGTGACGAAAATAGTCGTTTCGTCACCGTGGTCAATCAATGACGCTCATTCCATGACGAACCTATTTTCGTCACAAGTTCGTCATAGAAGAACTTCAGTGACGATTTTGGAGTCTTCCGTGACAAAAGGAGAGCGTCATTGATGAGCACTTCCCTAGTAGTGTAAATAATGCAACTGCTACTAGAAATAAATATGGGATCCGCAAGCGCACGAGATAATACCGATGTAGCATTTTAACCGGGGAGTAATCCGAGGTATCGTTATTTATATTTTTACCCTTTGGGAAGGGAATGCACTTTGGATAATGAGTGATGAGCAATGCACATGCTATAATGGAGAGCTTAACCTTGTCTGTATCGATCATCTCATACGGGGTAAGTGTCACATAAAATATAGGAATGAATGATAAATGACATAAGATAAATGAGAGCATTTAGCCACATAAAATAATAGTAATAAGCCATCTCAACTTAGCACTCTAAGCTTATAACACTAGCATGGACTAGGACGATCTAGGGTATAATCCTATGTTATTCTAACTATAAAGTCAAAGCATACAATGATTAGTGCAAGAACATCTAGCAATCATGGCGGGAAAAGGTTACATCTATGCATAGTGATATTACCGAGAAGACAAGAGACATAGCAATGACTTCAATGTAATAGGTTGTTCTACTAAGACCTACCAACGGGGATGGGATACAAAGGACTCAACGGAACCGTCACTTCCGCGATCTACCACACGACCCGGCCAATAGGGTGTAATCGCAGATAAATACGGTCTAGACACCACGCCTACACAATATTTACCACTTACCCATCGATCTAATGAGCAAGCGCTATACGATCCTATGCATAAACATAATTCTAGTCCAACTATGCTAAACATATAATCAAAGTAAACTAAGAACAATATAATTGAGAACATAATCAAATAGAGCAAAGTCAAGTCGATATAATAGAATAGAATAAAGTACTACTCATAGTATCACGAACAATGATGAATATTACAAGAATGTAGAGGGGAATTACCAAGAACTCCGACAGATCCGGACTCCAAGCTAGGCTTGATTCCCTCTAGATCTATTCCTATGTAGCTATGCTACTAAACTATGGAGCTCTAATTGAGATGGTGGCTCGGCTTCTCGAATTCGATGAGAGAATGAACTCTTGAATGAATTAGGAATGAATTCGCCTTTCACCCGGGGGGCCGGGGGCTCGAATATATAGCCCCCTAGGATTAACCACAGCCCTCGGATCAAACCGACCTAAATGGACGATAATTATTCATCCTCAAAGGCGGTGGAGGCGGGATCCACGAGACTCCACCGATTGGTGGAGGTGGGGAGTCGGCCGACTGGGTCGGCCGACCCACCACAATGCCAGTGGGTCCCCGCTTCCAGGTGTTGCCTTCTCGGAGTCTTCTAGATTATACAATTTTACCCGTTCGGTCTTTATCTCTATGTAATCATGACATGTGGGCCTCCTTTGGTTCTCTTTACGATAACCCCCGAAATAGACAATCACCAAAACTCGTGGAATTACGTCGTGTAACCCCTATATCTAACAGGTGAACTCATATTAGTCCTTTCTCTTGCTTGCGTTGACGGTATAAAATTGATACTTAACGATCGTCAACAAACTCCCCAAGCTTACCTTTTGCTCGTCCCCGAGCAAAGATAGACCTGATGGATCGGGAGTTGCTACAATGCTTTCACTCCTCACAAGTACACATGCGTTCAAACAAGAACTCTCCTCCGGATTAGAGTGAACTATCCCGACTCAAAACTCACTCATATTACCTTTCACCATGGGGCTTGTAACCGTCACTTGGGTCTTGAGTAGTTGAAAGATAGAACGGTCAAGTCAAGCGCCATGTTTCTCGCTCTTTGATCAACTATTATCCCGGAGTTTTTGCAAGGTTTTGAAATAAAACTCAGAGTTCCTTGTATGAACCTTTCAAGTCTCTCATTTGTGGTATTTCTGGATCCTCTCTAAGGCATGAGTAGTGTATGTCTTCTCTCTTCTCTCAGAATATGTGGTATTTATGGAACTAAGGCATAGTGGAAAGTGCCTTCTCTCTCTCACCCTACTTTCTAATAGGCTTATGTGGAGCTCATAGGTGGGGAGACACTCAAACTCACTTGCATATATTGCACAGTTAAGACATGGATCCAATAGGAACTAAAATAATAATAAAGTCATATGTGCATGTGAATGAGGAAATGGAATGGATGAAGAGATGATAGGATGATGGTGATAAGGAAATGATTATGAGGGGTACTCAACCGGTGAACATCTACTTCTACACTCGCTCCTTTGGGGATAACATGACTCCCTTTATTTGGAAACCTTGGAACTTCTTGAATGGAAGGACTTGGCTACTCTTTCTTTTTCTTTCTTTCTTTTTTTTTCTCTTTTTTTTTTCTTCTTTTTTTTTTCTTTTTTTTTTTAGAGCAACCAATCCTCTGGAAACAAAACTTTAGCAACGGGGATTCATATAACTTGAAATGATAATAACCGGAGCTTTTATGTAGACAAATAGAACGGCGATGATTATGTCTAGACGTTCACTCCCGAATAGGAGTAGAACCTTTTCTCGGATGATGTGAAATGAATGGCGTATGTATATGTGGATGGATGAATGGATGGATGCGTACTCCCGGTGTAGGAGCAAAGATAGGTGCGTATCTCCAGGGTAGAGATAGCACAAGTAAGTGGGGAATGCGTACTCCCGGGATAGGAGTAGCATAAGTGCGTATCTCCGTGGTAGAGATAGCACGATATGTGGTGGATATGGATCTATATGTGGGTGGTACTTCGAGGAACAAGTAGCACGAGAATGAATGTAGTATTTATAAAATGGGTGCACGCTTCGAGGACAAGTAGCAGAGATCAATGGATGGAGAGCACATAGTATTGACTTTAAGCGCGTGACTAATTCCTTATGGGTCCACAGCATAACCATACTCAATGCCTATAAAGTCTACACTCAAACCTACAATATGATCTATATAAACGAGATGGGTTTTCCTAATCTAGTAAGCATGAATATATGGCCGTGGTAGGAATTTAAACTCTCATCATAAAGGAACTCATCATGCAGGAATTTAATATTTTCAAAGATAAATTCTCCGTAACTCTAGTATCTCTAGGAACAAGATGGACAAAGAGCTCAAAACCTTCCCATATCATACCCGTCAACCACCTAGACTTAGATTAAGTGTTCGCTACCCACAAGTTTCGGGTTCGAGCAAATCTCAAATCTAAACAAGTTGTGTCTAAAACTCGGGAGAGTGCAAGGTTGAAAACTAGGTACTTGAAAGGAATTACGGCAGAGCAACTATTCATCATCTCCATGTAGAGTTTATTCTAGGGATCACTTTTAAAGACACATTGCAAGAGCTCTCCAAAAGTAGAAAAGATAAATAAGGAAATCTTTCGGGTTTCTATGGTTATGCATCTTTTTTAGTTGTTTTAATCAAAGCACACTCTAATAAAGCATAAATAGATAAGTTGGAGATACTTAGCTTGGTATACGGGGATGCTCTCCCCCAATTTGGATGTTGACATAGTCTGGCCGATGTTGCCGACAGCACCGAAGACGTTCTAGTCCTCCCCGGAGTGTCGTAGATAGTTCTTTTGGAGACAAAGCATTCAAATGTCGCGGCAAGACTCCGACAGGGAACTGGATGTCCTTCGCTCGTTAGCTCTTCATGATCCTTGATGTTCTCCGTGAAGCTCAAATAGACAACAAAGCTTGTGGAACTAATTAAGCGTTAGTGATAAAACCTCTAGGCCTTGGTTGTCTAGAACTTTCTTAACTTAGACTTGTTCTAACAGGATCACAAGAAATATTTTTATCTTTTTATTATTTAAGGAATGCAGACAGGGAAAGATAAATATGCTGAGAAATTATTTTTGTGCCACCACAGTGAATGACTATTCACATGGGGCTTGATGATTTTCTGGATGCAAATGCCAAACATTTTTATTTTCTTTTCAAATGCAAAGATAAAAGAGTAAAGGTGCAACAAAGATGCAAGTAGGAAAATAAATATGCCAAGGTTAAAAATATAATGCTGGAAAGTAGTTGCTGATAGATACCAAGTTACCTCTTGGCGCGGCGTTCGGTGGTTTTAAGTCCTCCGAACAGGACTTGTCATGTTCGCTTATTTTTCAAGGGGCGCATTGGCTGGCGCCTCTGATGATGTCGCCTCGTGTGTAGGAGTTGATTCTGATTTTGCTTTTACTTTCCACACCTTCTTTGTTGGAGAGGATGACCTTGAGGAGGAAGCTTCTTGGAGCACTTGCTTCTCTTCTGATGACAGCACCTTCTCAGGTTCTTCTATAATGTTCTTCTCTTCTGGGTACCGATCTTCATATCTGAATACTTCTCCCTCATAGTCAGCCCATCCATCTTTAGTGATGTTCTTCTTGTTCTGGCGACGGGTACGCCGCCTTCTCCTTGTTCCGTTTCTTCTTGGGCTCTTCGGTGATTATATAATTATTATTGAAGTAGCGGCGTACCTTCTCGGTGGGAAAGTGGAAGTGAATCTCTCCCGTCCCAATATAGATGATAGCTCGTGGTGTTCGGGAATGGTCTTCCTAGGATGATTGGAGGATCATAGTCATCTCCCATGTCAATGACTAGGAAGTCCGTAGGGACATAATGGTCATCTATCCGGATGAGGACATCCTTTACTTCTCCTTCGACGAAGCGGAATGTCCGATCCGCCATTTGGTTGTGCATAGGTAGGTTCCAAAGGCATAGTGCCATATAGGTACTCATAGGTTACCTTGGCCATAATGTTGACGCCGATCCGGTGTCACTGCATGCCTTTATTGAAAGAGCTTCGTTGATGGAGCATTGAATGGTTGGGACACTCGGGTCATCCTTCTTGATCGACGTGGGGACGAGTAAGTGGTCATGCTCCTTGTGGACCGCAGTGACCATCCTTCGTCTCTCTGTCTTCTTGGTCTTCTTATTCTTGTTCTTGCTCTTCTTAGCTGGACTCTTCTTCTTCTCACTTTCTGTTGATGAGGGTGTGCTCGGGAACTGCAAAGACTTGTTCTTGAAGAAGAAGGTTTCTCGCTTGCCCTTGATGTTGAAGATGATCTTGGCGGTGTTGGCATACATGATGGCTCCAGCAGTGTTCAAGAATGGTCGTCCCAAAATGATAGGGACCTTTCATCACCGCTGTATCCACTATCACGAAGTCTCGGAACATATGAGTTGCCCACTCGTACACATATATCTTCTAGTACTCCCAAAGGAACACGGAGTGACCGATCCGCAAGCCGCAAGCACATGGTTGTGTATGCTAAGGGGCATCCGAATAGCTTCTCATATATCACTCTTGGCATGATGTTGATGCTTGCACCGAAGTCACAGATTGCCTCATTAAAGTTAGTACTTCCAATGGAGATCGGAATGACTGGTCTCCCTGGATCGCCCTTCTTGATTGGCAGAGTTGAGTCAATCCATGACCCCTTCGATGGATCACTTCGGCTATCTTCTACATTGAATATATCAACAAGATTTGCAGTTTCGAGCTCTTCGGGTTGTCCTGCCAGTTTACCTTGACCAGTGGAGGGAGCAAGGTTGACAAGCTGTTGTACCGCGACTCAAGTATCTTGTTGAAGCGAGTGACTCTTGATGGCATTGGAAAAGCCATCCATTCTCGTTGCCGAGTGTCTCTAGGACCTTGTCATTTGATGTCGGCTTCTTGGACAGATTGTCCATCATCTTGCCTTGGTTCAGCACTAACTCTCTCAAAGGCGGTGGTTGTAATTATTGTAGGAGGAGTTGTTACCTTGATAGTTGCCTGAATAATTGCCTCGAGTAGTTAGGCCTCGCCGCCGATTCCAACCTTGATTCTGCCGAGGACGATAGTAATTATTGTTGTTGTTGTTGTTGAGGTAGTTCACGTCCTCCTTCAGCTCGGGGCGCTAGCACCCGTATGCCCGCCTCTCTCCACACTCTTCACATGTCATGCGAGCATCATGTATACGCATGACTTCTTTCTTCTCTGGGGCTCTCTCATCGAGCCTCTTCATTAGTAGATCCATTTTGGCAGACAGCATGTCTATCTCTTTCAGCTGGTGCATTCCTCCACCTCTCTTGCGGGTCTGAGTTCTTTCTTCACTCCAACCTTGGTTGGATGCCATCTTCTCCACAAGAGCTGTGGCTTGAGGAATAGTGAGTGATAAGAATGCACCTCCAGCAGCAAAGCATCCATCGTCTCACGTGTGCTGTTCCGAGCCCATGGTAGAATGTCCGCATGAGCAGCCAATTCTCCATGCCATGATGAGGACACTCGAGGATGTAATCTTGAAAGCGCTCCCAAGCTTTCGGGACAGCCTCATCATGATGTTGCTGAAAGCTTGATATCTTCCCATGAAGAGCATTTGTCTTGCCCATGGGGAAGAACTTCGCTAAGAAATTGGTGGAACATAGTGCCCACGTAGGATTCTTCTCTTTATTGGCGTAGAACCCTTCGCTTCGCTCTCCCCAAGAGTGAGAATGGGAAGAGGCGAAGTAGTATAGCATCTCTCGGGGACATCCTTAATAGTGAATGTGCTACAAATCTCCGGAAGTGTTGGAGATGAGCACTAGCATCTTCATGGGCCTTCCCACGTAACCGGCTTGCTTGCACCATGTTGATCGCGCAGGCTTGAGCTCAAAAGCTCCTTCGATATCCGCAGCTGGTCCAGTGCGAATGTTGTCCGTAGTTGGAGCTGAGAACTCGCGGAGTGACTTGTTTGCCATGGCTTCAAACGCTGGTGTCAAGTCTCGAACAAAAGGTCGACTTTCTGCTTCCGACAAGCTTCCAAGTTGAGTTGATGATGATGATGATTGATTGGTCTTTTTCAACTTGCTTCTGGCCTTCCTGAATAAAGCTTCTGGATTGTCAATATAATTATCAGGAAGAATTGTCTTGATTACCCCGCATAAGATACACAAGTAGACAAAACAAGGGTAATCCCGTAGAGAAGGGTTAGTATGACAAAGACAACTCAATCACATTATCTAGTGCAATGCTGCTCATTATCTATTGGCTTTCAACCTTCCCCAAGAACGGCGCCAAAAATGCTTGTTGACATTTCTAACGCCACTCGGTGTTAGGTTGTCATCCCCAACATGGCGCCAAAAATGCTGGTACTAAATAATGCAACTGCTACTAGAAATAAATATGGGATCCGCAAGCGCACGTATAATACCGATGTAGCATTTTAACCAGGAGTAATCCAGGTATCGTTATTTATATTTTTACCACCGGGAAGGGAATGCACCGGATAATGAGTGATGAGCAATGCACATGCTATAATGGAGAGCTTAACCTTGTACGTATCGATCATCTCATACAGTGGTAAGTGTCACATAAAATATAGGAATGAATGATAAATGACATAAGATAAATGAGAGCATTTAGCCACATAAAATAATAGTAATAAGCCATCTCAACTTAGCACTCTAAGCTTATAACACTAGCATGGACTAGGACGATCTAGGGTATAATCCTATGTTATTCTAACTATAAAGTCAAAGCATACAATGATTAGTGCAAGAACATCTAGCAATCATGGCGGGAAAAGGTTACATCTATGCATAGTGATATTACCGAGAGAAGACAAGAGACATAGCAATGACTTCAATGTAATAGGTTGTTCTACTAAGACCTACCAACGGGGGATGGGATACAAAGGACTCAACGGAACTGTCACTTCCGCGATCTACCACACGACCCGGCCAATAGGGTGTAATCGCAGATAAATACGGTCTAGACACCACGCCTACACAATATTTACCACTTACCCATCGATCTAATGAGCAAGCGCTATACGATCCTATGCATAAACATAATTCTAGTCCAACTATGCTAAACATATAATCAAAGTAAACTAAGAACAATATAATTGAGAACATAATCAAATAGAGCAAAGTCAAGTCTCGATATAATAGAATAGAATAAAGTACTACTCATAGTATCACGAACAATGATGAATATTACAAGAATGTAGAGGGGAATTACCAAGAACTCCGACAGATCCGGACTCCAAGCTAGGCTTGATTCCCTCTAGATCTATTCCTATGTAGCTATGCTACTAAACTATGGAGCTCTAATTGAGATGGTGGCTCAAGCTTCTCGAATTCGATGAGAGAATGAACTCTTGAATGAATTAGGAATGAATTCGCCTTTCACCCGGGGGGCCGGGGGCTCGAATATATAGCCCCCTAGGATTAACCACGGCCCTCGGATCAAACCGACCTAAATGGACGATAATTATTCATCCTCAAAGGCGGTGGAGGCGGGATCCACGAGACTCCACCGATTGGTGGAGGTGGGGAGTCGGCCGACTCCCCCTCGGGTCGGCCGACCCACCACAATGCCAGTGGGTCCCCGCTTCCAGGTGTTGCCTTCGGAGTCTTCTAGATTATACAATTTTACCCGTTCGGTCTTTATCTCTATGTAATCATGACATGTGGGCCTCCTTTGGTTCTCTTTCTGATAACCCCCTGCAGAAATAGACAATCACCAAAACTCGTGGAATTCTGTCAGTGTAACCCCTATATCTAATAGGTGAACTCATATTAGTCCTTTCTCTTGCTGCGTTGACGGTATAAAATTGATACTTAACGATCGTCAACAATCCCCTCTAGCTCAAGCTTGCATTTACATTTGTTACATTCTTGCTGAGCTTGAGTAGTGGCTCTTGTGCTCGTTTGCTTGTGTAGCTAGTTGAGCACCTTCTTGCTTGTGTAGCTAGAAGTAGTTTTAGTGTTTTGCTTAGCTTGTGTAGTTAAGTGAATTGCGCTCTTGGGTTCGGCTTGTGTAGCCTTGTCCTTGAGCATCTAGTGAGCTTAGGTTTGGCATAGTGCTTTTGCTCTTTAGAATTGTGTAGGTGCTCCCGGTTCGCTAAAGTACTAGTTGCTTAGGTTGTGACCTTGCAAGCTAGAATTGTTTAGGTGAGCACTAGCTAGTTTAGCACCTTGCTTCCTGTTTAGGATCTTTTACAAGGTGCTACTAGAGTTGTAGTTAGTGGGGGTTAGTCTTGGCTAGACCGATAGTTTTAATTCCGCATTTGTTTCGGTTTGCCGGTGTGTAAGTTTTTTAGGAAGGACTATTCACCCCCCTCTAGTCCATCTCGACCCTACACGTGGTATCAGAGCCAGGTTTCTCTGTTTAGTGGTCTTCACCGACCCGAGAGGATGGCAACTAGAGGGATAGATGTTGAGTGCTCTTGTGACACGCACACTTTTGATGGCACGAACTTTGCTCGGTGGAAACACCATATGCTTGATCACTTTCGTGCCTCGGGAGCTAAGGTGTGGTGGGTTGTCACCAATGGTCTCACCCAACCATTGGATGAGGAAAACATCACCAAGGCTCAAGAAGCAATCTATTATCTTGATGTTAATGCACTTGGTTATCTAATAGATGCTTTGAGTTGTGATGTGCTTATGAAGGTGAACCATGAGGGAACCGCCCACATGCTGTGGGAATCCATCAAGCACACCTATGGTGATGCCTCCACATGGGATGATGGAAAGTTTAAGGTGGAGGAGCCCGAGATGATGCCACTTGAGGATGTTGAGCATGACCACAACAAGGTTGTTGTGGAGGATTGCTCCACCTCAAGGTCAAGTGAAGATGATGAACTTCCTACCACAAGTTCACTTGACGATGATGATGACGATGCCTCAAGTGAAGCAAGTGAAGATTCTACTACAAGCTCACTTGATGATGCATATGAGGGTGATGACTCTACTACAAGCTCACCGACTTCATCACATTGCTACATGTCACATGGTGACCGCAAGGTAAAAATTGGCAATGTGATCTTTGATTGTGATGATCCAAGTCTTGAGCTTGTGTTTAAGTTGTCAAGAGCTTTAGAAAAGGAGTTTGCCAAAACAAGCAAATTGGAAAAAGAAAACTCTCTTCTAAAGAACACATGTGAACAACAAGAGCATCTACTTTATGTTACTACTTGTTCACATGATGTGCTAAAATTGGCTCATGAGGAACTTAGTGTTGCTCATGATAACTTGGTGCAAGAACATGCTTTTCTCACTAAGAAGTTTTGCAATGAAGAAGCTAAAACTAGTGAGAGCTCATCACTTGGGTCAAATGATCAACCTCATGTTACTAACCCTTGTGATGTAGGCAAGAAGCATGTATCCACCTCTTGTGATGATTTATTATCTATGCCATGTTCTTCAAATTTAGATGCTTGTTCTTCTTCTATGTCTTGTGAGACTAACCTTTTGAAGGAGAACAATGAGCTCAAAAATCAAGTGAAGAATTTGAGCAACAAGCTAGAGAGGTGGACCAACTCTCATGTCGCTCTTGATCATTTGTTGAAGAACAAGAGAAGATTTGGTGACATGAGTGGTCTTGGCTACAACAAGAAGAATGTTGGGTTGGGTGGATTGCCAAAAGTCTCTCACTCTCAACTCTTGGAGAGTTACAAGAAGTATGGCAATTTGAATGGCATCAACTACAACAACACCAACATCAAAGGCAAAAGATGGGGCAAGAAGAAATTTGAGAGAACAATGAAGAAGCTAGAAGAAGAGAAGCTATCTCATTTCATGTGCTTCAAATGCCGTGAAATGGGACATCTAGCCAAGGATTGCCCTACCAAGAAGCCTCAAGTTGAGCCAAGATCAACACCCCAAGCTCAAGTCAAGATCAACCATGAAGCCAAAGTTGATGACTTGAAGATGATGAAGAAGAAGACAAGAAGGGGTGGAAGAGCAAGGCATCCAACTCATATCCAAGATGCCAAGATGATGATGAGCAAGATTCAAGAGAAGAACACTCATGCTCACATCAAGTGCTTCAAGTGTGGTGACATGGGACACTTTGCCTCAAAGTGTTCCAACAAGCTTGAGAAGAAGGCTCAAGCAACTCGTGAGAGGCAAGGCCATGAAGAGCATCACAAGAGCAATGAAGAGAAGGCTCTACCAAAGAGAAGATGCTATTCATGCCGGGAAAAGGGACACATGGCACATTCATGTCCCCTAGGTAAAACTTCTAAGCTTAGTTCAATTGATGATACTAATATGCTTAGAAAGGATGGTGATGGTACCTCTTCGGTTGCTATTGCAAAACATCCGCTACTCATACTAAGGCTTTGCCTAAGTATGTTGCTCCTAACTTGAGAGGACCCAAACTTGTTTGGGTACCATCAACAAGTGGATGAATGTTTGTAGGTACCATGGCATTGGAGGCTTGATTCAATTGAGCTCATATTCTTCATCATATGATTGAATCAAGTATTGAAGCTTAGTGCTACTCGAACCCAATGCCAAGTCATGACAAGTAAAGTCCAAGTGCTACAACATACAAGTGCAAAGTCAAGTTGTGGTGATCAATGGTCATATGTGATGGCTTGCAAATTATTTTGAGTTGAAGCTTGCTATTGGAAGATCATGTGCTACCAAGGTATATCTATTGTTGATCATATTCATTTGGATGCATATGAGTTGATTGAATTGGATATATATGCTTTGGTTGCTTGTTATGAGATGTTTGAATGGATTAAATGCCTAGTAATCAAATTTGAGTTAGTTTGGATGAATATGATCACAAGATGACTTTTAGTGAGTGGTTTGACTGGACATATGTCTTGTGATGATGTTCAAACAAGTTGACATCAAGTTTGAGTCACTTTTGAAGAAGCATAGCTCAATTGCTTAAATCTGTCCAAATTCTGAAATTTGAGCTAGCTATGATCAAGTCTGAGTTTGATGAATCAAATCTTATTAAAATGGCTTGAATTTTGGTATGCATTCTCTATGCTTATGATTCAACATGCTGTGCAAATTTCATGAGAATTGGATAAGGATTGCTACAGTTTTGGAGTAGCTCTTATCAGTTATAGTGCAGCAGTTTTCGGCATGTAGCAGTGTGAGAAGATGTGAAATCTGGCAGCAATCTAGAAGGCCAATGAAGCTCAAATTTTTACAGCTGCATGAAGACTTAGTGATGATCATTTCAACCAAATTTCATGGTTTTTGGAGCTGTACATTGGGAGATATGAGTTAATCTTTGAAGGCTACAGAATCTGCCAGAAAAATCTAGTGTCACTCACATTGAAAGGTCCTCAAGTTGGAATCATGATTACAAGTGGTTGAGGAACCTATGTTTGGTTTATTGAATATCAAGATCAAGCTCAAGAGAAGAAAGAAAAGGACTTAAAGAAGAACTCAAGCTGCTTCATCTTATCAAGTCCAAGGATCAATCAAATGAATGGAAATTCAATTGAGTGTCAAGGATTGTTCTTAGTGAGATCACTTCTCTCCATCGAGGAGGTGTGCCGCCCATGAGGAGATGGGATTGACAAGTGAGCTTGGAAGGCCGACATGGAAGTGATGATCTAAGGAGGTTCAAGATGCTTAGTTGAATATATCAAGAAGATTGATCAAGAAAGCAAGCAACATCCAAATAGAGAGCAATACATGACAAATCAAGTGATATTACTTGTGATGTTCTCTCATGCAAGCAAAGATCAAGAGAAGATGCAAGCCAACCACAATAAGAGATGCACTTGATCATAAGTGGTTCTCATTTCATATGGGTGAAGCATGCAATTCTTCATGGATATCTATTGGCTTCACCAAGCTATTGAATGGACTTCACATTGCTATTGGAGTAATGAAATTGGAATCTCATGACTATCCTCTACTTCAAGATAGCAAAGGTGACATTGATTGACATATGCATACATATCTTGCTAAGGACTTGTTTAGTGCATATAGTCATGATATCTTGGAGCATTCATGAAAAATCAAAAGATTTTGATGTTTATATGGTGCCACTATTGTTTCTATGCCTTACTTGTTCTAATGGTAACATATAACATGTTCATGAGCTAGTGAACCCAAGTACTTGATCTAGTTTGAGTTGCATATCAGCTACAAGTCCAACATTGGCAAGATAACCCTTCTAGTAAGGTGTGAAGAAGCTTGTCATTGGTTCAAACCGGATTTGGAAGCTCATGTGCAATTCAAGTTAGCTCAAGTTCAAGAGAAAGAAGCTCATGAAAAACAATCTAGTTCAAGAATGTGGTATTCATGCATATTCCAACAAGGTGGTTCCACAAGTGATCCTCAACTTTAAGTGATCAAATGAAGATTTGTTCAAGATTGTCATTTGGTGTGACCCATGCTCTGTCATAGGGGGAGGAGCCCCACTTCATTGGTATTAGAGGCAAAGATCTTGAAAGTGACTTACACATGTGATATCTTTAGTGCTATGACAAAGGGGGAGTGCCCAATGCATAGTGGCAAGTGGGTTCATGCAACTACATGTGAAGTTTACAAGTGGTGTCATTCCAACATATGGTGTGTCCATCAAAAGGAAGATTCAAGAATCAACCATCAACCCCCAGCTCCAATCCTTTGCATCAAGAAGTTTGTCTTACATGAAGTATCATACAAGTGGTCTTGGACCCTTTATGGTCTTTGATGACAAAGGGGGAGAGAATGGTACAAAGATATGCAAGATGCATACAAATGGGAGAAGAAGATGGACATAGCCGAGAAGAGCAACATTGAAGAGGATCAAAGTTCTTGGACAAGAGAAGCACACAAGTAGGGGGAGCAAGCTCATGAACTTGATTGATTGCATTTGATATGTGCATATTCATGTGCTTGCTTGCATTTGCATTGTCTTAAATTCAATATGCAATGCTTGTGTGGTGTATGCTAGTCATAGTTTTGATTGATGATTTGATAACTAGCATGCATAGGATGGTTTAGCTAGACACTTGTGATCCTTCCACTTGGTACTAGAACCTTGCTTCTAATGTTGATCTCACGGGGTTTCTAGTGTTGTTTCAAGTGATTTCTAGCTAACCATGATGATGCTAAGGATGAACTTCATTGTGCAACTCCGATTGGTATCACGCTTCAAAAGGTTTATCCTATATGCCTTAGCATCACTTAGTAGTGATTACTCTCCCAAGAGATTCCATATCTATGCATGTGTGCAAGCTTGAAACCAAACCATTTGAGCACACATGTAGGGGGAGCTATCACTACCAAGTTGACTTTGTGACACTTATCCAAATCACAACATTGAGCTTAAATGTTGGATAAGTGACATAAAGTCCTTTATGAACTTTATTTCCATATCTTTGTAGAGTTGTCATCAATTACCAAAAAGGGGGAGATTGAAAGGTCCCTTGTTTGGTTTTGATAATTGAGTGACAACTTAGGTGGACTAATTGTGTGATCATGAGAATACACGGGGGTTTAGTCCACAAGTGATTGTGAGATGAAGGAGCTTCATTGAATATGTGACATGACATGGAGTCATGTGACCGATGGTGAAGATCGAGATGAGGCTTGGCTCGAGACCGGAGGGTGTGTGAAGGACAAGTCGAGGCAGTGGAGCGTCGGACCATGAGATGGTGAAGCTCGGGCAAGACTTGGTTCCGATGGACCATGAGGCGGTGAAGAGCAAGTGAGATCAAGATCGATGAACCGAGAGGGTTGCATGACGATATGAAGTGGATCATATCATCTTGAGATCGTGTCGGTGCATGTGTTGCATTAGTACTCCGGTGGAAGACGGTGGAAGTGGAAATGCGCAAGGCAAAGGTATGCTATAGGGCATTTCATTTCACCGGTCATGAGGAGTGTAGAGAAGTTGATGACCGGATTTAGGATTGATAGCCGTACTATCAAGAGGGGCAAACTTGTTTGCATCTCGGTCATCTAGTGCCACTTGAGTGATCTGACATTGCGACATGCTAGGATCGAGTGGCGTTGTGAGAACAAGAGAAAATCCTTTAAAAATGATTGTGAAAATGCTAACACACATGCACATGGTGATGTACACTTGGTGGTGTTGGCACATTTACAAAGGTGGCGTTGATCGCGCTTTGGTTTGTAGGGTAGAGTTGGGTTTGGGTCCCTCTCTCCCTCCCGCCGAGCTTGCGAGGCGGGATTCGGCGCTTTCGGGAAAATTGGAGGCATATTTTCTATTGCGCCGGATGCAACTTGTTGGATAGCATGGTGGAGAAGATCGCGTTTTCGACGGGCTGTGAATCATGGATTCACAAGGCGCCGGACGCGCGGCCAAGCGGGCCGGACGCGTCCGGCGCGTGGCCGGAGTCGGGCGTGGGCATGCTGGCGGGGCGCAGTGAGCGCCGGACGCAGCAGTGGCGCGTCCGGCGGTCCCCGGACGCCGACCAGAAAGTTTCTGGCCGGGCTCACTCTCGCGCGGTCGGGTCGCCGGACGCTGGGCGGACGCTGGCGGCGGACGCGGCGAAAACACTGTTTAGCGTCCGGCGCAGGGCTTCTGAGCAGGATCGGGAGATAGCCGTTGGGCTTCGACGGTCGAGCTCAAACGGTCGGGACACGTGGCGCGGCTTGGAGCGTCCGGCGGTTGAGGCCGAACGCGTCCGGCGCGCCTCACTTTTTCCAGCGTGGGGCAACGGCTATTTTGGCCCTTGGGGCTATAAATAGAGGGGTTGCTCGGCCATGGCTGGTTGCCGAGCACCTTGGGGACTTGGTGTCCACCTTGGAGAGTGCTTGGAGAGCCCTCTACTCACTTGAGCTTGATAGAGATCATCCGATCGAGTGAGTGAGCGATTCTAGTGCGTTGCTTTGAGAGATTGCATCGTGTGGCACTAGGTGATCGTGTTGCAAGCCGGTGTGCTTGTTACTCTTGGAGGTCGCCACCTCCTAGACGGCTTGGTGGCAAGAGACTTCGTTGAAGCACCGCGTGGAGATTGTGCGGTGCTCCGAAGGAGGATTTGTGAGGGGTTCTTGAGCCTTCCCCACGAAGTGCAAATTGGCTACTCTAGTTGAGTGTGGCTTGGAGGATCCCGGTCTTGTGTTGATTGGAGTTGGGGCTCCCCGGAGGGGTTGTTGGCAGTGAGCCAACTTGAGCGGCCTTCTCATCACCAAGTCGGTGTATCGCCACAATCGGACGTAGCTTGGTGGCGACCAAGTGAACCGGGGAAAAATCGTGTGTCGATTTGTGTTTGCCGAGGCTTCGACCTCCCTGTGCTTGTGTGTGAGGCTTCGACCTCCCTTGTGATTGTGTGCAGGTGGTTGGCCTCTACGCCCGGTGATTCGCCACCGCCGCGACTTCGTGTGTTCACTCTTCGCGGTGGTTTGCATCCTCTAGCTCAAGCTTGCATTTACATTTGTTACATTCTTGCTTAGCTTGAGTAGTGGCTCTTGTGCTCGTTTGCTTGTGTAGCTAGTTGAGCACCTTCTTGCTTGTGTAGCTAGAAGTAGTTTTAGTGTTTTGCTTAGCTTGTGTAGTTAAGTGAATTGCGCTCTTGGGTTCGGCTTGTGTAGCCTTGTCCTTGAGCATCTAGTGAGCTTAGGTTTGGCATAGTGCTTTTGCTCTTTAGAATTGTGTAGGTGCTCCTGTTCGCTAAAGTACTAGTTGCTTAGGTTGTGACCTTGCAAGCTAGAATTGTTTAGGTGAGCACTAGCTAGTTTAGCACCTTGCTTCCTGTTTAGGATCTTTTACAAGGTGCTACTAGAGTTGTAGTTAGTGGGGGTTAGTCTTGGCTAGACCGATAGTTTTAATTCCGCATTTGTTTCGGTTTGCCGGTGTGTAAGTTTTTTAGGAAGGACTATTCACCCCCCCTCTAGTCCATCTCGACCCTACAGCACTGCGAAAAGGTTTGAGCATGAACCACGTGGGTTCTGTTGTCGAGATGGAAAGATCGAGCTTAATGAACTGGATGTACCTGATGATCTTATGAGGCTTTGGTCAAGTAATGATCCAGATGCTAAGCACTTTCGTGACAACATTAGGTTTTTCAATGGTCATTTTTCTTTCACTTCTCTATATTGTCACCTCGATAGCGCTATCGCAAGCATGAAAAATAGTGGCATATACACCTTTCGTGCACATGGCCGATCTATCACAACATAAGGTCGTTTGCGAGCAGAAGATGGTAAGGAGCCAAGGCATCTTGAGCTTTACTTCTATGATAATGATCCAAGCCTTGAGCACCGCTATGAACGGTGTCGTAAAGAGAAGTACCAAAAAGACAAGGAAGTCATTGATAGGCTTGTGGCCATCCTTCATAACAACCCATACTCGGAAGAAGCTTAGGAGTTTAGGCCAGCCGAAGACCTCGAAGACTATTGTGTCACACTAAACCTTGACAAAAGGATGGACCGAGAGAACATACAACACGCCAATAGCCGATGAGGTGGCTGCTGTTTGGATTGAGGGAAGCGAACTTCTTGGTCGGTTTCGGAATAGTGTTGTCTTGCATGGGAAAGATAGAAGCAGCACACGGCATCCGCTCATATCATGGATGTTATGATGCTCTTTCGTACCCCTCTATTCTTCCCTAAGGGCGAGCTTGGGTGGCACATGGATATTCCAAAAAAGGATGTTAGTATGGAAGAAGTCATTAAGTATCGTGCCCTGCTAAAGGCTCGTGGTGGGTCAGAAGACGAAACAGGTTTGTTATTCTTCTTATTTAAATGCTTTACATGCATGTACTTCAGTCGTTACTCTATATAAATAACTCTAATTAATTGCTATTTTTTTGTAGACTCCGCTGGTAGACTATGTGTGTCTGTGCGTGACTACTACTGCTACAAGTTTCAGATGCGTCCAGGAATATTTAACCCCATCTTGTACGGCAAGCGGCTGTTCCAACAATTTGCAGTTGACACATACGTCAAGATCGAGAGTTCTCGATTAGATTATATACGCAGCCATCAAAATGATATTAGGGCCGACCTCTACCAAGGATTGGTTGATAGCCTACATGCTGGTGAAGGGAGAGCAGAAGCTATTGGAAAACGGATAGTGATGCCTTCATCATTTATTGGAGGACCACGTGACATGAGGAAGCGATACATGGACGCCATGGCTCTGGTACGGAGGTTCGGTAAACCGGACATCTTCCTTACTATGACATGTAACCCGAATTGGGATGAGATCAAGCGTGAACTCTACCCTGGCCAGGTGCCACAGGATCGTCTAGATCTTGTTGTTCGAGTCTTTAGAGCAAAATTACAAGAGCTAAAGGATAGGCTACTAAAGAAGGATATCCTTGGAAAGGTCAAGGCGCATGTATATGTTGTGGAGTTCCAGAAGAGGGGTCTGCCACATGCACATTTTTTGCTTATCATGGATAGAAAGTATAAGATCACGTGTCCAGAACAGTATGATCGCCTCATCTCAGCTGAGCTCCCAGACAAGAAGAAGTACCCAGTCTTGTACAAGATGGTCACCAAACATATGATGCATGGCCCTTGTGGAGTGCTTAATCATGATTGTCCATGTACAAAGGGTCGTGATTTATGTAAGAACCGTTACCCTCGACCTTTCTGTGATGTCACAATACAAGGCAAAGATTCATATCCAGTTTACAGACGACGTGAAGATGGCCGAAAAGAAAAGGTTCGTGGCCATGAGCTTGACAATAGATGGGTTGTGCCTTACAACCCGTATCTCCTCCGTCTTTTCAACTGCCACATCAATGTTGAGGCATGTGGGAGCATCAAGGCAGTCAAATATCTGTTTAAGTACATTTACAAGGGTCATGACCGCGCGTCTGTGGCTGTGAGAGAGGCTAGCAAGGAGGACAATGAAGGGAACATCGATGAGATCAAGCAATATAGAGATGCTAGATGGGTAACCCCTCCAGAAGCTTTATGGAGGATATACGGTTTTGATTTGAGTGAGAGGTCTCCTTCTGTGTTGCCCTTACAACTCCATCTTCCAGATATGCACATGGTGTCATTTCACCGTCGTGATAGGGTTCAACGAGTGCTTGATCGTCCAGGTATTGAGAAGTCGATGCTTACAGCGTACTTCGAGATGAATAGTACATCTGAACATGCTGGTGGTATATTGTACCGTGACTTCCCTGAGTTCTATTCATGGAATGCACAAGGTAAAGAATGGATTAGAAGGAAGCAAAAGAAACTAAGACAAATTGGAAGAATCGTGGCTGCCAATCCAACTGAGGGGGAGCGCTATTATCTTAGGGTTCTCCTGAACCATGTGACAGGTGCAACCTCCTTTGAGTCTCTAAGGACCGTTGATGGTGACATTCTACCGACCTTTCGTGAAGCTACAGAAAGAAGGGGCCTAATTGAAGAGGACAACACGTTGGATGAGAGTCTTGTTGAGGCAACCGACTGGATGATGCCATATGCGTTGCGAAGGCTCTTTGCAACAATATTGGTGTTTTGTGAGCCCAGCGATGTGTTCGGACTATGGGAGAAACACAAAGATGCAATGTCAGAGGACTATAAGCGTAATAATCAATCCAACTTCATGGTGGAGCAGATGGTCCTCATTGATATTCGAAACTTGCTACAGTCAATGGGGAAGGATATAAGTGGCTACCCACTTCCTAAAATTGATGACACATATGATGCCTTTTGTGATATTCCAAGAGAGATTTTTGAGGAGGCCAATGTTGAGGCAAACAAGGATGATATGGCTCTATCAGATACCCTTAACGAGGAGCAACGGGCTGCTTACGATGAGATTATGTCCTCGATTGATACCGAACACGGGGGTCTCTTCTTTGTGGATGGACCTGGTGGGACCGGAAAGACTTATCTATATAGAGCACTTCTTGCTTCTATACGTAGTCAGAAAAAGAATGCTGTGGCAACAGCTACATCTGGTGTTGCGGCATCAATAATGCCTAGTGGTAGAACCGCCCACTCGCGCTTGAAGGTTCCCCTCACCGTTGATGATGGGAGCACCTGCACCTTCACGAAGCAGAGTGGTACTGGCAAGCTACTTCAAACTGCATCCCTTATAATTTAGGACGAGGTGACAATGATGAAGAGGCAAGGTGTCGAGGCGCTAGACAAAATTCTACGTGACATAATGGACCGACCTGAGCTACCATTCGGAGGAAAGACCATGGTGTTCGGTGGAGATTTTAGACAGGTTCTTCCTGTTGTTCGAAGAGGGTCAAGGGCTCAGGTGGTCGGTGCCTCGCTGCGGATGTCATACCTTTAGGATTGCATGCGGCATCTAAAATTGGTGCGCAACATGAGGGCAAAGAGTGACCCTTGGTTTGCAGAATACCTGCTGCGCGTCGGTGGCGGTACTGAGGAGGCGAATGGTGATGATGAAATTTGTCTTCCTCATGATATATGCATACCACACACTGGGGAAGATAGTGACCTTGATGCTCTAATTGATTGCATATTTCCTAACCTCAATGCAAATATGTCAAGCAAAGATTATATCACCTCTCGAGCGATATTATCAGCGCGGAATGACTGTGTAGATATGATTAATATGAAGATGATAGATCGTTTCCACGGGGATGAGATGGTGTACCATAGCTTTGACCGTGCGGTGCATGATCCGCATAACTACTATCCAGAAGAATTCCTTAACACTTTGACACCTAATGGTCTACCGCCACATGTGTTAAAACTAAAGATTGGATGTCCAGTCATATTGCTTAGGAACATTGACCCCGCCAATGGACTTTGTAATGGTACCAGGCTTATCATACGGGGGTTCCAAAAGAATACCATAGATGCAGAAATTGTGTTGGGACAACATGTTGGAAAGAGGGTTTTTCTG
The DNA here is from genome assembly GCA_018135685.1 of Themeda triandra. Classification (NCBI taxonomy): domain Eukaryota; kingdom Viridiplantae; phylum Streptophyta; class Magnoliopsida; order Poales; family Poaceae; genus Themeda; species Themeda triandra. The sequence goes on from JAENPR010002707.1 coordinate 27,585, forward strand.
CCTCGCATACCCTTATGCCCTTCGGATGAAGAGATGTTCCCTTTCCAATTTAAGAGAAAACAATTTCCTATTCGGCTCAGCTTCGCAATGACCATTAACAAGGCACAAGGGCAGACTATCCCTAATGTCGGGGTATACTTGCCAGAACCCGTGTTCTCGCACGGCCAATTGTACGTAGCGCTATCAAGAGCCACATCAAGATCAAACATTAAGATCCTGGCCGTGCCGCCTACTGAGAAGGACGGGAGCAAGGGGAAGGGAAAGAAGAAACCAACAAAGAATATATTCACGAAGAATATCGTATATAAAGAAGTTCTGACTTCATAAAAAAGGTAATGTGTCGATACATTGTTTTAAGATATCAATAGTGCTTTATCTTTAAAAATTAATAAACAGCTTTTATATGCAGGATATTTCCAACTATAATTTCAACTATCTGCATACTTCAGCTGCAAGGAGTCAGACGCCACATCTTAGACTTGAAATTTTAAGTTAATTTCAATCGTGTTTCTTGAAGACTTATGTAACATTATTGTTTCGAACAACACGATTGCAATGTCTTTTTAATTTAATAATACATTGTTGTGTTGGGAAATGGTAAAGCCACGTTTCACGTGCATTAATCTCCACTTTATTAATCGGCAACACCATCGATGGAACAAATAAAAATAAAAATAAATGTTAAACTTACTCCAAAATCCTCTAAAATGTCAAGCATGCAGTACATGTCCATGGATTTTTATTAGTAAAAAACTTTCTTATATAAATTATTACTGTATATATAGTATTTAGTAGCCCTTGTGATGCTACGACCGATGGGTATTTACTTATTTAATGACGTAAAATAGTAAATGATAATCTATGGATCCTGCAAGTATCTTGGCAAATCTTCTCCACTATAAGCAAATCTGTCCTCCCCTATACCGTAATCAATTCAGACATGACAGGTGAGCCAGCCCAGTCCAGCGTCGTAACATAGTAAAAAATCCACGGATCCTGCAAGTATCATGGCAAATCTCCTTCACTCTATCGTCGTCTCTCGTCGTCTCTGCTCAGATGTCTCGGGCTCCCCGTTCTCTACAATTCCCAAGTGACGCTCAGACCCCGCTTCCCTCTTCAGGCGTTGGGCTCACCGCCCACGCTGCAGGATGCAAATCGCGTCTTCTGGAGCAGCACCTGTGGCGCCCTCTCTCTCTCCCTCACTCTCCCTTGGTGCTGGTGGAGCCCTCTCCCTCACTCTCTCTTGGTGGCGCCAAATTTTCTTCTTGGCCAGGCTGTTTTGGCGCCTTCAAAACCCATCCTCCCGTATATATATACATGGGTCTGTAGTTGACATGAGCCTCAAGCCTCCCTGTATCTTTTGGCTAAAGGTATGACTTTCGCATAGGAGAAACCATTTTCAGTACCTTCAGTTTATTCTGTTTTAATATTAGTTGTCCATGATATTCACTTTTACGAATATGTTGTTGTACACTAATATGCGATGTCCAAGTTTTATATCACTTTTTTTTTCTGCAAATGGCTGTCAGCTTTGTACCATAGTTTTGTTATACTCTAACGTACATGGTGCAAGTTCTAGATCACATGTTTTTGCATGAAGAATATATATTACTTAAATAGTTACATAAACTTTGAATATCTATATTTTGGTTGACATGCTTAATTCTTCTTTCAATACAAGATGATGCACTCACTCAAGCGTAAGAGAGTTGAAGCAATTCGCATCCCAACTTTTGATGATGTGCATCCTCATACCAAGTGGACCTTGTGTGTCCGAGTGTTCCATAAATTCCATGTCGAGAGGTTTGCCCCGGGTAGAAAGAGGCTTTACATGGTGTTGTTGGATGAGAAGGTAATACATATCCACTCCTTTAGTTTCATCTATACTAAATAATATTTATATTAATTTGGCTCAGCTATTTATTTTTTATATTAGGCTAAAAAATGGTTGCAGTCATATATGATAGTGAAGTTGATCGACTTGAGCCTTTACTTAAAGAGGGTAAAACATACTTTGTGGGGCGGATGGACGCCGAACCAACTAGGACATCTCAAGAGTATAAGTGGGCAGATAATCACATTATTTGTTGTTTTACCTCGGTGACAATAGTTAATTAGGTGCTAGGCATGGGTGAGACGCAGATGCCATTATTTCCACCTTTTATGCGTCTTAACAAAGTTTGGGACTTATGTTCTGTTAATGATACATACGTTGGTAAGTTCTCTAATTTCCTTTCATATTGGTTGTAACGTTTTTTTCTAACCAAATATTTATTAATTTCTTTCTATTCAAATGTTAGATGTTATTGGTATGGTTTTCAATGTTTCCTCAATTGGACAAACTAAGAGTGACTATAATCGAAAGGTCCCAACGTACACATGCTTCTACAGGATGGCACGTATGTATATATAGATCATGGATTTTAATTTTGATTGTTTAAAGTAATTCAGATTTTTTCATGTTTCTTTTTGCAATTTTTAATTATGTTTTCTTAACTGATTTTGTAGCTTTAATGTTGTGAGGATAACTTGTGTTCGACAAGTTAGTGACTGGATAATCTAATGAGATGGAAAAAATTATCGATGATCGTACTATTGTTGTCCGACAATGTTACGTGGAAATAGTATTGGTAAGTATGCAAGTAAACTTAATCCTATATAAATGACACGTCATCTTGGTTATTATGTATGAGGGTTTGGTTAGTAATATTTATTAGGGTGCTCTCGACTATGAAAAATAATGTCACCGACATTATTCTTTTTATTTTGTTTAACGAGAGGAGACTGAAACTACGGAATTTAGTAGGATGTATGTTGAACCGAAGATCGCAGCTGCGCAAGAAACTAGGAGAAGGTAGTTATAAGTTTTATAAAGTTACATGATTGTTTCCTTTATATTGGCCACTAATTACTTGTAGCTAATTGTTTCTATAGGATAAATAATGCAGACCCGAGATCAATTCACCTCGATCGTTGAGATTTGGTTGCAACCGTTGCTGCAATCTCTAGAAGCTGCCGCAACCCGCAGGGAGAAGACTAATGCCTTGAAGGCAGGCAGGAACTATCAAATGAAAATGAAGAATGTAGTATCGGAGAAAAGCGAGTCTTAGTATTTTGTTGTAACTGTCTTTTGCTATGGTTAGTGCTTTTGAGTATGCGGCGATGTGGCTTGAAGGATCATTTTGAATATGCGGTGAACGGGTGAATGGTGCTGTAGCTTTTGCCCAAGTTGGCGTGTAAGAGTTCTTCTTTTATGTGGCATCAAGTTGATTTTAGTTGCCTCAAATACTGCTACTTCTTATTTATTTTACTTGACATGAGATCTCGCAAATTAAATATTCTCCAATTGCTACTACTCCTGATCATGCAGTCAAGAACTAATTTCCCTGATAGAAATCAACTTGTGAATCCATCATCTTTCACTTCAGTTGCTGCATTGTACTAATAATGAAAGACTGATTTTTGTAAGATACGAGTAGCTCTTGACCACTTCGACTGGACTAAGAAAGAGTATCAAATATTAGTAGTTTAGTAAAAACCAACAAAAAATATCCCGAGATACTTTTTGAGTTGTAGTACTCGACGAAGCGTTATTATGATGGGTCCGCTTTCCTCCCCTGCTGCCCTCTCTGTGCGTTGGGCTGCGTCGCCCTCCTCGATCCCTTCCCAAACGAGCCATGAGAAACAAATCTTCCCTATGTCAATTCCTCCCCGCGCTGCCCTCGTTCTTGTGCTCCACTACAGATCCTCTTTCCCGCCGCACATCGCGTCTTCCCTAGCAAAAAAGTATACTCAACCCGTCGTCCAGTCACCCACACCCCGTCGGCCGCCCCGCGTGGCCAATCCATGCGACGCTCCCCAACCACCTCCACTCACGTATTCAATCGTTCAATGGCTCGACGCCACGCCGACGCATCATTGCACGAGGGACGAGGAGCACGCACGCGTGTTCTCCCGGGACGTGGAACGATTGCGTTCTCCCAGACGAGGAACGATTGGCCGGGCGGCAGCCCTTCGGCGGCTGTCCATTGGAAGGACCCTTCGGCGAGATGTTCATTGGCAAGTGCCTCCGGGGCTGGTTGAGCTACATCAATCGCCCACCCTTCCACCGTTACGCCGCTGTGCACTCCCCGCCGCCGCCACCGGCCGCCGCGGAAGGTCCGTACGAGCCGCTTCCTCCACAAACCGCCCGCTCCGCTTCAATCCGGACGCGCAGCCGCCGGACTTGACGCCATCGTGCGCTGGACGGCCGCACGACCTTCTCGCACCAAGACGCCGGCCGCCGCCGGAAGGTCCGTACGAGCCTTCCTCCACAAACCGCCCGCTCCGCTTCAATCCGGACGCGCTAGCGCCGGACTTGACGCCACCGTGCGCCGGACGGCCGCACGACCTTCGCGCCAAGACGCCACCCCCGCTACAATTGGACGACATACCGGTTGCCTGTGTGATTCGTAAACCATCATATTCTTAGAATTTTTTCCTTTCACTACTTGAATATTGTGTGAGGCCATAAGCCTTTTGCTATTCATTCGGTAAACTCACACGGTGTGATTAGGCCATAAGCCTTTTGCTTTATTTTGGATTTTGATTTTGAGTTAGAACCCGCCCGACCAATATATATTTCCGGCTCCGTAATTGGCGAAAAACCATGATTGCCGCATACATTTACATATTTCAGGTGGATAGGTAGGTGTTAGTGTTCTGGATGAATTGCTCTAATAGAGCAACTGGAATGTTTGGTCAAGGGTGAACAAATGTTCAGCAAGTCATTGCTATATCAAAAGGGTCAATGTTACTTAACTTTAATCTTTTTTATATTTTCTTAGATTGTTGAAAATTCCAATTACAGCTTGAAGGTCCCCTGGAAGATTTTGAGGCTTCACTCGGTTCTCGTGTAATTATGTATACACTTCCCGAGATATGGTGTTTAGCAAGTAATGTAATGAGGAATGTTTTTATTAGAGTACCGGATTTCAATATTGGAGTTTGTAGAAATTTCACTGCTATCTCACTTAACCAATTTTGAGTTTCTAACTAGGAACTTTCTTGCTCTCTAGCTCACTGAACTAATTCCCATGTTAATTTCCCCGTTTATTTTTCTTAACAAAAATGTTATCATTGCATGCCTCTTTCAGAATTGCAAATTGGTTCTATCATCTAACCAACATGACTTATGGACGGTATAGAACTTGGAATTTCGTAGTTCTATTCGAGTTCTTGCTACCAACCGATGGTGCCAATTTTGCTCACATAACCGCATAGGCTCAAATTTCGGGCCGCCTTGAAGGTTGCTAATCACCCTTGCTAACAACCTTCTCTTGTTTGCTTGCTGCCATAACGTAACAATGAGGGTTCTTCATGTAAAAAAAAGAATTGTAGCTAGCACAAAACTTCATGTAATAACTCCATATTTGTATGAACTATGGGTGTTTTGTTGTTAGACATAATGGTAATGTCTCGCTCTTTGTCAAATGGATGCTCGACGCTCATCCATAGTTTTGGAAACTAAGGCAATCAGTTAATATTTCCCCAAACTACACAAGGACCCCGAAGATTTGGAGTGCATACCTTTAGAGGATGTCTATAGCTACCGATATGATTTTTTGTTTTTTATTTCAAAAAATTTAAATATGTCTTTGCCTTTTAGTTCTCGATGGATTTGACGGAAGACAAAAGCCCTTCAGAAGATATTGAAAATACCAGTGAGCCTTTGCATGAATCGATACTCTAGATCCAAAGGTTTCAAGGGAAGACAAAAGCCCTTCGAGAAGATATTGAAAATTCCAGTGAGCCTTTGCATGAATCGAATGGTTGGCGAAAAGCATGGATACGAGAATTTACCCATGTAGGTGATCGGCCTTTGTACCGATCCAACAGAAGGAGGAGGACTTGCTCAATTAATATGCTTACGAATAAACCCAAAAAATCTATGTCAACACCGATTGCCCCTGAAGGTATTGGAATTGTTTACATTTTTCTCTTTGATGAATTATTAACTTATAAAAACTCTTAACAATTTCGTATAAATACTTTTCATTTTTAGATATTGTATATTAGCCGCCGACTAATTTAATTTTCAGATTATATTTGCACCCGAGATGACTTACAATTTATTAATCCCATTAAGAGCATCCCGCTCACCCAGGGGGCATGGAGGTAGTTCTCATAGATGATGCCTTGGTTACGAGGAAATACATCGATGCCTTTTTCGGGCCTCGAAGAGTTTGTGAATGACGAGGTATAAAGTAATTGTCTTATACATAATATATAAATGTTGAAAACTTCTTATTACCATTGTTACTTAAATCAGTAGGTCATCAATGCATACATACGCTTATTGAATTACGAAGATCATCTTAAGGAGAGGTCCGATGGGACTGTATACATAGAGATGAGTTTTTCCTCCGAAGTATTGATTAGGGACGGCAAAAAAGGATGCGAGCATCTTAGTAAAGAGAAACAAAAAAGAAGGGTTTGGCAAAAAAGAGTGCGTGACTACCTGAAACATGACATGGTAAGTGCAATCTCTAAATCATGTTTCATCATAAGCTTCTACGTCTAAGTTCTAATATTGCATTATTTTCATTTTATGTATATACAGGTATTTATTCCATTGAATATCCATCACACACACTGGTACCTTGCTGTTGTTAATGCAAAAAAACGTCAAGTACAGGTGCTCGACTCAAAAGGTGATAAGTTATTTGGTCGTGCAGAGCTTAAGCTAATGGTGAGTGTGATGTCAATAGTATCTATATTGATCTAAAAATATTTTTCACCATCATACTAACCTGTGAATGTGGACATACTGTATGAATAGCTCAATGGGCTGCAAGAATACATTAACTTTCTATCGTGTGATATAAAGCTTGATGACAAGGAAATCAGGTGGCCGGACCTCCCGGGTTGCTTCCGGCCCGAGTGGAAATAAAAAAGCTGTTGGAACACACAAACAGATGGGTACATGCCTCGACATGTCTCCTTCAATCTCCTCCTAACATGTCCCCATTAATCCCCATTGATTCAATCTCCATGAACCATGATCTCGCTTTTTTGTAGACATTCGTGTGGCCTTTTCATGCTAAACTTTATGGAGTGCGGGTCGTGGGATGCCTGTCGACGACGTAACTCGTGCACAGCTCTCACCGATCCAATTCTATACTCCTAATACATAGATTATATCTAATAGTATATTAATTGCAACACACACATTAACAATGACAATATTGTGCAAGTTCATATGACAAACTTTAGGGTCGAAACTGGCGGCTATTTTGTTGTCGTCGAGCTAAATGTACTAAAGGGGTGTCCAATCTGCCATGTAAACCTGAACCATCCGAGGTCCCTTATGATGTTGAAATCATAGAAGAAACAAACAACACACCAAATACTACATCTAGAAAGAGGAAACAACAACGAGCCACCGTGCTCTTTCGACCAATTAGCCAAGACCTTCGTTTGTTGCTAGGCCTACCCACGGTGGACTTGCCAAGGACAAAGGAGGATTTAACAGATGTCATATGTGACTATATTATGTCCATTACAGAAGAAAATACATTGGAGTAAGCTACTTTTTGCTCAGTTTATATATCAAATCCTTCCCGTATCCTTGGTGATTATCTATTATATTTTACAGACATATTGGGTAAGAAGCTTCACCTATCCGATAAACTTACGGGTTAGGGATCTTCGGGGACTCATACAAATGGGAACGAGAATGTCCCAAGAGTGCTTCAACTTGTGTGTTCGGGTACATGCAAACAATGAAGCGAGACGAGGCTTCAAAATACAAATAAAAAGATTGTGACAAACCATTATATGGACTTGCGATTCCATGTGAGTGCCTAATTTTACTATTATAATAGTAAAATAATGTATGTTATTTATTTATGTCCTGCTTACCTTTTATTTTACTTTAGGAATTGTTGGTCTCGGAACTTTAGATTTTTGAAGACAAACAGGAAAGAAAAAAAAAAAAGGTTGGCGAAACATGTGCACGTTGGCCTCGTATGCAATATGATCCCTCTTGCTGTAGATTTGTAAGACTTCTTTCGTTGATTCTTTTTATTTTATACGTACCTCTTGAATCCTATTGTCTTGCAATATTGTAATCCCTTCGTCCCGTAGGTGTTTATCCCGTGGATTAATTGGGAGCGTCGTCACATATATGCTTTATGTGCTTGATCAAGAGGCTTTAAGTATGACTATACTTTTTTTGATAAGTATATCTGTATTAATTATGGAAAACAGTACTGTACAAGTACAAATACACCGTATAAGAATACGGAGGACATCTCGTCCAACCTCTTGCGAAAAGGACCTCCAAAATTCTAGAATTTACACATACATCATTTTCCCCTTTGGAGTCGGTACCCCGTAACCGACCAACGTCGCCGCCGTCGAAGCTCGCCCTCGCCGCCAAGACTCGGAGCACCTGCGGCGGAGGAAACCGCCGCGTGCCGTGGACTGCAGCGGTCGCTCGATCTCGCGATGGCGAAAAAAATTTCTTGAGCGCCCGTCAGAGTCGGGCCTCACTATCCAGCTTGAACGGCGATGGCGGCGCCGTTGAATCCGTCGTCGTGGTGGAACGGAATCCGCTCCGCCGTGGACCAAGCTTCGCCATCGCCCTAAGCCGCCGACAGCGAGCTCGATCCAGCACGCTCCATCTCGCCTCCATGTCCTCGATTCCTCTCGCATCCTTGACCGACAAAGCAGCACGAGCACCACCTCTCCGCCTCTACGCGAAGGCCGCGACGGCCGCTGCAATCTCCTAGGATCCCAAGCTCGTCGACGGTCTTGGAGAAGAACATAGCCGAGACGGGAAGAGCTGGGCACCTTATTTCACTGCGTCGTCGTCGCCGCCGCCTCGCCGCCGCCGCCGGAACACACCACCTAGACACACTAGGACCTAACCTACTACGCCGGGCGGAAAGCCTCCGTCCCCCCACACCGCCGAGGGCCCGAAGGCTGCCGGAGGCGGAGGGGATCGGCGCCCTCGCCGGCGAGAGGACTAAATCGCCTCCCCGATCGCCTTTGTGCACTGTAGCCCTAGCTCGGGGAGGGGAAAGGGGAAAAGTGAGATGTTGCGGCGCATAAGTATGACTATACTTGATACAACACCACCTCCAGAACGGATGAAAGACGATATACCATTCAAGAGGTATGTACGAACAATTTTGAGAATGGAAAATGACTATCGGTACGGCATGGTCGCTCAAGGCTCTGGATGGAGGAAGAAAAACCTTTTCCTTTGGACAAGTATAATTCCAGATGGCATTCCAATTGACATAGATACGTAAGTTCTTTTCAAACGTCCCATATAATGATATAATAGCTATATTATTTTTATTATAATATAATGAATTGCTAACCGTTCATTTCTATATTTCGAAGTTTGTCTGGTTTTCGTGTTCTACGGCTAATGTCGGCTTAGAATAATGGGCAAGTCACACGAGATCAACTCGGTAAGCAAAAATGTTATTTCGTCAATGATTTATTTATACAATAATACTACCGATTGTTCTTTTTCCGGGTTCTATATTTGACTATGTGTAGGATGGACGAAGAATACGAAATGACCTCGTGATCAAACTATTGTCATACAACGGCAATTCAAGAAAAGTGTCAATTCCTAAAGAAATTCAAGCTTGTCTTTTTGCGTATCGTAAACATGAAGTAATCGAGACTAGAGTTATATTTTAGTTATCTACCTTTCTTGAAGATTTATGTAATATGATTGGAATCAACATTGTAAAACACACTTATGTTTACATTATCATGAAATTTAGTGTTCCGTTTGCAACGCACGGGCACTTACCTAGTAATCGCATAGTAGTATAAAAAGTTAGAGAAAAAAACATCCTTGGAGATGGAAGAAACAGCACCCAACACCACAAAAAGTCACCCACAATCGATACAAGTTATAAACTTTTTAATCCCATTGCATATCAAAGGATGACTGCGTAAATAATATTAAAACTATACCGAAGTTCTACAAAAGGATATGTCCGAAATGCATGATGTAAAGAGAAGACATGCCAAAAAAAAATCATAATAAACACTTTCATGCAATTTAGAGTACCTCGAGGAATAAAAACAATCACAAAACATTGACACACTATCTTAGTGGCATGTGAATATAGTATAGGCTTTGCCAAGTTCAGTTCAACAAGATCTGGTTGCTTGTACCTAATGAGGGCCTTCTTTTTTAGAAGAAAGGAAAACACATAGATGAAAACCGAATCAATCAAACCTTTACAATCCACATAAGAGCGAGACAAGTTATCCGCAATGTACAAAGACGAAGTAACAAATAACTTAATCCCAGGCGGGAAAGAGACAAAAACAATGCTATCTTAAAACTACGTTAATAAGATTGCTAGGATTCAACCAATGATTCAACCTCACGAAATAATGGTCGGTGCTTCGCAACCACTTCCAAGTCATCTTAAATCACTTAGGAAAAAAGGTGTTTAAAGCCCGTGACCCTGTACAACTAAACTTAAGCACATTTTTTCAAAGCATGTCACTTATTGTCAAGAACAACCAAGGCGAATACTTCCAGGATTATGACATCTACATTGTACACTAAATTGCTAAAAGGTTCACCATTGAAATAGGATATGAAGCTCCAATCACACAAAGGAACTACTTTATCATCATTCTCGCTTATTCGAACTCATACAGTGTTACAAAACAAATAATCGAATCAACGGGTTGCGAAAAGAACAGGATCAGAGTAAATTTATTTTCTGTTATACTAGTATAAAGCGCCCCTACGCGCGTGGCTAAACAATATGGGTGACATACACGAAATCACATCGAAGTTAATTACGAGCAATAGCCAAGTATAACCGGTCCCAGCGTATAAGAATATGTTACATACGGTCATTGATCGCAAGGAGTCTTGAAGCATAGGCATACACTGTGCGTTGCCAAAGATGTATACACGCCAATTTGACTTCGAACGCATATTGTATGGAACATACTTTTGTAGCTGATCAATACATCATGGTTGGTGGCGTGTTGGTGCGAGATCTTTAGAACCACGCCTTGCGTCGAGAGAGTTCACGGTCAATGGAGGCAAGCAGCAAGCCGCAGCTCGTTCTTTGGCCGCCTGTGCATTTGTTAGCTTTATTTTGGCCGTGGAGTGCGAGTCTAAGGAGACAGAACATGTATCAACAAAAACTTATGGATGCTTGATAGCGACACATGAACTCGTAATGGTTGCATCTTGACCGTATCTCAGAAGCGGGGAAAGGGTTGATATGCTAATAGTTCAGTTCGGTCTTTAAAAAAAAAGGTAGACGAAGATATATAAGAAATACACATAGTTTGTGACCAAGTCAATTTAACTTTGAAATATGCCCTGCTATAACTAAATGGTCTTAAGAGCAAAGGCATGAAGAACCACGTCACTAAGTGGCACACATTAGAGATGCGGTCATATATCACTTGTTGGGTACAATTGTAGCAATGATGCCAAACATGAAGGGAAGTACAAACCGATGATTCTTCTCTCTGGATAAGAATGGTATACCTTGTTCGGGATTATAGGAATCGATTTGAAATAACAACATTTAGGGATGACCAAAACCAATCGACAAAAAAATGCGGGAATGGAAAAAATAAAGATGCAAGTAATCCTTTGTACCATCATTAGCAATACATAATGATTTATTATTGGAGCTATGTATGAATGACCTCATGACGAAAGATATCAATATTTCATATAAAGCCTTATTATAATAACGCTTTGACTTCACTACCATTGCATTAATGAAGAACCGGATCCCATTTTAACGAGACTATCCTCTAGGATAAAACAATAGCTTTTATATCTATCGGGTGAGGTTGACCAGTCCGGGACGGGTTTTTGTGAAATTTCGGTGCATAAAGATAATGTTCCATGACAGGCTGTATACAAGAGACAATAATACCAGATAATTAACTGCAAGCAGGTGGTAGAGGAAAGAGTAGAGAAAATAACATCAATCAACAAATGACTAAAGCTCCATTTTAGAACTTATAGGCATTTATTGCTTTGTAAAAACAAACTAAAATTAAAACGACAATGCAAGGGAGTGTAGAAGACTTACAGAAATACATGGTTGATGGAGGTAGCATTAAATCACCACAGCCTATAGGCAAAGGGTAGAGGTTGCAAGTGGAATGATCGAATCATGGATGAAGAGGCACATGCCGCATGGCAATTTTATTTTCATGAGATCTTGAAAGTAGCACGTGTTTCTTAGTGATGGTAGACCATTTCGGATGAGACATCATTGTTCCAGTACGATATGGCCGAGGAGTTTAGGGTTACAAAGCAAAGGCTCGCAGACAAAATATTTCATAAAGACATAAGCATATGTATTTGCCTCTCGCTATATCTTGAATTCTAGAAGAATTTTATTGTCCTCATTAACACACCCTAAACGTATAAGGCTAAAAATGGTAATCCAGTAAACTAAAACTTCATTGACAACTCTCAGGACTAAAAAAATAGCTAATCCAGTAGCTGCATAGATTGGCAGTTAAGAAGTCTGCTTTCAGACAAGAGGTTGGTGTATCTTCATGTACAAAGGTACTTCATGTACAAATGATTACCGAGATAGAGAATCTTTTTGTAGCCGACACAACAAAATTTAGCGAGAAAGAAGCACAAGGCCACAAATTAGATGAAGTTATTTGGATTAATATAAATTACAACTACAAAATGCTAATTTGGCAAGAAACTCGAGATGTAGTTAGAGAAAAAAATGGAAACGATATAGGATGGTACAGAAGAAGTTCACCTTGTTTCGTGGCTGATCAAGGAAGAGCCAAATCTGGTCACAACAAGTAGAATTTGAAATTTTGTATATATCGGTAAAATAAACGACAAAAAGAAACAAATTCAGTTTAAAATTGAAAGCAGCAGGCATTATATACAAGCCGGTGTAACTGGGCCGGGATGAAAATTAAAATCAATTTCAATTGGGGTAGTTCCAAGTTTTTCCGATACCCTTTCTCGTCTAAGGTACGAAACCGTAGCATATCACCTAACAATACAGTCAAACTTCGGAGGAAAAGTGCTAGACATCTTGTCGATAACAAAGGCATTAAGAAGAACAAACTTTAAAATTTTGAATTTTAGTTAGTACTTGAATACATCGACATTGGGTTTACTGGTGTGGTCTGTGCATGCAAGGTAGATACCGTTGGAATTCCGGAGTATCACTTTATGCTTCCGGACTTTTACCATATGAAGAGAGGGTGCAACTTGCAATACCCGAATGGAAAGCTCACAATAATTATTAGGCAGAAGAAGTTTTCTTTGATTATTTGTAGTTCATGATCTTTTATTACCTCAGTAGCAACATTGACAATTACTTGTCTCTATGATTTTTTTACCTTGTGAACCCTCAACTCGGTTGCGCGAGAAAGAGAACCTTTAGAATGGCGCGGAGCTTGTAGTTCTCTGTGAACAACACATCCTCCGGCCCTTTCGGGGATTGTCATTGTCTCGTCATTATTTTAGGAAAATCTAGAAAAACACCAATCAATTAGCCGTGATAAATTAGACCAAACTATATGCATGGAAACAAATAGCTATGTGAAAACTAAGAACTGTTCTAGATTCAAGCATTGGCTAACTGCACTTACCATATGCGTATAGCTGCAATTGAGCGTTGTTGTTGCCTGGTCTTTGGGCACTGTAAGTTTATAAAACAGAATCAATAGAGCACCAAATGAAACAACAATGTGAAAGGAAAGTGACAGCGAGACTACGGGAAGCCGCAAGCAAGCCCACAATGCATATTACAGTGCATGAGGTTGAGCAAGGGGAGTGCACATGAGATGATTATGGATCATTAACTATGGGAAAAATTGTTTGAACCTTGTTGAGTGTTGACTATGCATCAGCCAAACTATGCCTGGGTTCACCCCGCCCGAGATGATCGACATCGATGTGTATGAAATTTGCGGCACCTTAATTCGCAAAGCCTTAGCAAATATTATCTTCCGGCCATAAAGTAGAATTCCTTTACATGGCTATGGTAAAATAGAATACAAACAATAGAAGCTACTTTTGCATCAGCTGAAGGTAGTGGTCTATTTTTGGCCTAGCACTATGTATGGCGGTGGCAATATATTGCACTTGTTTCATTCCCGGTTATATATCGTAGTCATCTGTGATTCATGGTAAAGCTCATATATATTTTTAGACCAAAGCATGTAGATTTAACCGTAAAAATTTTCATTCCACCACTGGAGAACCGGATTTGTCCGACCCCAAACTGATAGAGCAACCAACCAATTTCACAACAGTAACAAAGGCTCTACCATGTACCACCATTCCATGTATATTGGCTTTGACTAATTTGATTAGGGTAAAAACAATCTCAACATACACATATTAATATATTAGACTCAACATCTGATCGATAACAATGAATGAAGTTTACCTTTCAAAAAAACAATACATATGGGAGAAGATATAAAAGAGGTGTCTCATGCCTTTTCATTTGAAGATGTCTTTCCGCAGGATGATGCAAATAAATAGATTCTTGAGTCATTTTAAAAAATATACACCTTTGGTTTAGCGAGTTGCAACTAACTTAGTACATGCTAACCACATCTCATCTGGGGGCATTCCATCAAGCACATGGGATGCAGAAGCCTGATATCTTGCCGGAGAAAAAATGGATTCGGTCAATCATAGAACTAAGACCCATGTATATGTAAAATTGAGAAAATTAGAACCTACATATGCTTCCAACCGCAGCACACACACGTAAGAAGAGGTGGGAGCAAGAGAGGCAAGAACCAACCATGCCAGACGTCTTGCCTAGTTGCGGACGGGCGATGGCCGAAATCAAACAAACCCTAACCCTAGGGCACATGGTGGACATCACCTCGCGATGGAGCTACGTGGGGAGAAGACATGAAGATGGAGAGACATGGAGAGGAGGGGGTCGGCCACCGCCACCGGCAGCCCGACCACGCCGACGCCGCACCACTCGGGCGTGGAGCGCCGCCGCGCGCCGCCTACGCCGCCTTCCGCGCTAGATGCCCGCCGTGCCGGCCGCCCACGGTGGCGCGCCGCCGCGCGGAGTGCCGCGCAGCGCCACGGGGCCGCCCACGCCGAGGCCGCTTCTAGGGCGGTGGAAAGGGATACTGAGAAAACGTCGCGAAGAAGATGAGTTTTTTTACGGAAGGTGAGGAGGGGGTAACATATTTACTGGTGTGTGTCCACCTTCTTGAGGTGGACCAATCGATACCTCGAAGATGAGATGGCGCTTGGCCGGGACCAATCACGAGTGGGAGACGTGGCCGAGTGAACGCACGGGAGTGGAGCTGCGGATTAAAGAGGTTAATGCGGC
Organism: Themeda triandra; assembly: GCA_018135685.1. Classification (NCBI taxonomy): domain Eukaryota; kingdom Viridiplantae; phylum Streptophyta; class Magnoliopsida; order Poales; family Poaceae; genus Themeda; species Themeda triandra. Next base: position 42,950 of record JAENPR010002707.1, read on the forward strand.
AAGTTTTGCTCAGGAAAGTAAAAGCCATTAGATGGATTCCATCCTAGATGGGACTTGTTCTAGTAGGGAGGCAGGATTCTTCCTTGTAAATTTGTCTATTGAGGTTCGTCTTAGCGACTGTCCATACAAGTCTGCAATATGACTTAGTTCTAATTTAATGGTCTTGAACTTTGTTTGCAATAATGCAGGATAGCTCATTTGGAGGGAGAAACAATGAAAGGACCATGGATGGGAACAAAACAAGGAAAGAGAGATTTCGTCGCTTTGAACCTGGCCAATGTTCAAGACTATTGGGTAGATCAATGCCTGTAGATGCTATTGGTCCCCCATTCTCCTACTATAAGAATTCTGCTCATGCTAAAAAGGATGTCTAGAAAATCATATCAGCTCACTTATATGGTATTGAGCCGGAGTATGTGGACTCAAAAGACTTCTGTGCTGCTACAAGGAAAGGCGTTGTATACATAATCTGCCAGTTCAGAACAGGTCATATCTACTCACGATACCCCAGACAATACAAGAGGCATTTCCTCGTACCAAACGTTGGTGGCCATCATAGGACCCAAGAAAACGGTTCAATACCCTCCGGATATTGAGCCCGCATTTTTCTTGGGTCCCATGACGGCCACCAACGCTTTGGCAGAGGAAATGCCTCTTGTATTGTCTTTGGGGTATTGTGGAGAGATATGACAATAACGTTGCATTATGTATACAACGTCTTTTCCTTTAGCAAAGACAAAAAGGTCTTTTGAGTCCACATACCCGGCTCAATACCATATAAGTGAAATGATATGATTTTCTAGACATCCTTTTAGCATGAGCGAATTCTTATAGTAGGAAATGGGGGACCAATAGCAGCTGCATTGATCTACCCAATGATCTTGAACATTGGCCGATTCAAAGCGACTCAAATTTCTCTCTCCTTGTTCTGTTCTCATCCATGGACCTTCCATTGTTTCTCCCTCCAAATGAGCTATCCCGCATTATTGCACACAAAGCTCCAATATCGAACCATTAAATTAGAACTAAATCATATTGCTCCATTGATATCAATCAAGCACGGCTTCCTCTCTAGCTTCTCGCCCATCGCGGCTCTTGTCCCGCTGCCTAAGCCTCTCACCTTCACGGCAAAGATACTCATTGGATTTCTCCCGCCAACATGTTAAACAACATGTCGAATAAAATCTTGATTCCTTAAGAAGAAAAATGCATATGCATAGCAAGAAATATCTATTCCACGAGCATTTTTACAAAATAGCCGACTTCGGCCTCGAATAAGTCGGTAGCCATGGGAACTCCGACCATGTTACAAAATACTAACGCCTTTGGGCAATGGCAACCAAAAATTACATAGCATCTCGAGAAATCGGGGCTTGCTAGTCCTAGATAGACCTAAGCTAACAACATAAATCTGAACCTGCGAGACAACAAACTCCATCACATCGAAAGTCTACCCCAAATCTATACGCGTCGACTTGGATATTCATACCCGGTGCCCAAATCCAAATCGTCACTAAACAGTAAGGCATGGGTAAAAAAGCTTCAAATGCCACCTTAGGGTAACATTATACCCACTCGTAAAAGGGTATGAGGAGGATCACTCGTTTGTCAGTCTTACCCATCCCGGTTTTTTCTTCGAAATGGCGAGGAGAAGGCATGTGACGGCGGGGCCGCACTTGGCCGTCAACAAAGAAGACGATGCAAACGACGACGGCAGAATCGAGTTTGCCTTTGCCTCGCAGCGACTCCTTCAAAGGTACATCCACTCCCATCGATCCCAATCGAATCATGTTCTTCTTAAGCTTCTTCAACTTGCGCAGGTGGGCTTGCGAGTGTTATTCGCCCAGAGAGCACGCGGAGGTCACGACCGTTTGCCTTGTTCTTGTGGTGATGATTCCGGGGAAGAGGAGCGTCCGGCACGAGCCGGCCGGATAATCAATTGTTCAGTGAAGCTTGGAACTAAAGCCAACAGGGGCCTATCATTAATGAGCAAGGCTAACACTTAACATTTATCAAGGGGAATGGCTGCAACTAGTGGAGTTCATTGATCTCCATGGGGTGGCCGGGGCCCCTATTGGGCTGTGTGAAGCTCTGCCACTGCAGACTACGCATCCATTAGCTTTCCAGTATGCAGTGAATTTGGGCAGAAGGAACATGGGTACAACTGGGGGAGGATGGGGAACGGAACGGGGATCAGCCAGATAGGAGGTTTGGGCTTGATAAGCTTGGATTCGTCCAAACCCTAACCAAATCTAGGGTTCGTTATGGTCACTACCAATCAATCTAAGCAGCAGCTGAAACAGACGCCGTACAGGGCGCTCCAGGGAGGGAATCAAGGGCATCACCTTGCCGCCGAAGAGGAAGATGCCGGCGAGGCCGGCGGTGGCGACGCCGCCCCAGATGACGACCGTCGACGAGAGCAGCAACCAGTTGCGGTAGATCATCTTCGCCCTCCTCCGATCCCTCCCTCTCTCCCTTCCTCCGGACGCTTGGCACTGGGCAGTTGGACTCGCTTCGCTACGGCGCGTGCAGGTGTGGCGGCCGGCCGTCCTTGATGGAGCTGGATGGATCGGTGGAGCAGAGCAGACGAGGCAGGTAAACCAAGGAAGGAAAAGAGCCCTTCGGCCCAAACGTGTGAGGCCCGAACTTGCAATGGTAAAAAAAAAAAACGTATGAGGCCCATCTATTATACAGCCCATGATCGAGCAAAGCCTCTGTGGTCAAGGGTGCCCCGCGCGTTCCGTCCGTAATCGGCAAGAAGAACTGCGTGCCCCGGTGGTCGCCGAGGCGCACCGCGTCCTGGTCCTGGACTCCTGGCAGGCTGGCCGTGAGAGCCCGTGACCCTTTTGGACCAGCCAAATGACACGGCTTTGCTAAAAAAAATGACACGGCGGCGTATGAAAATATATTCCATGCTGAGTTTTTTATATCTATTTACAATTAATACTGATATTTTCATAAACTTAGGCCAATTTTAGAATGATTTAACTTTACAATGAGTCAAACCATCTCACTAAGCATATAAAAAAAGTTGCATAGAAAAAAAAAACGCCCATCTCATGCAATACTTTTAGAGTATATAGTATATCTGTTTGCATAGATAGAAATGTTCACACTGTTATTTTATACAATTTTTTTGAATCACTATTTTTTTATAAATTTAGTTGCTTGGAATTGATAACGTGGCATGCAATTTTTTATGGAGTGAGTATTCTTCTCATAAGCAAATTAAAGGAGACTACACAACTTTTGTAACACCG
>JAENPR010002197.1:0-71236 GCA_018135685.1 Themeda triandra
CTCTGTGTATGTTTGGTTTCATTGTTTGATCAAGTTGGTAGTACAAAGTATTTTCAGGTCCCTTGATTGGTGCTGCCATGTCATTTTGGTGTGGGCCAGTAGGTCATCCAATTGGGGTGAAACTTGGATGATGCACTGGCATTGCCAAGTGTCATCTACTGTAATTTTTGTAGGAGTTTAGGATGTATGTAGCTATGGGTGGCTGTTCAACCCATAGCCGGTTAATTTGGGGTTGCTTGCATGATGTCATGCTTAACCCTATTGTACATTGGTTTTCTGGGAAATTTGTCTTTATATGATTGATTTGTAATTAGTATATGGATCTACTTGTGAAATTTGGTGGTCATTGGATGATTAGTTTTGGAGCTATGGCTCCGGCAATTTGGTTAGGAAGGCTGTTTAATTGCTGCTTTCCCTGAACCAGTTCTAGTGTTGTCTGTTTTAGGACCAGTTAAGTTAGGAATCATGTCTTGGTGTCTTGAGATGTTTGATGGGCAATTTGATAAGCTTTCCAGATTGTCCTCATTCATGTTCGTAGGGTTTATAGAACTCTGGTTATGATTTTACTACCGGACTGCCAATTATATGTCTATAATTGGTAGTGAAGCTCGATTGTGTGATGTGGAGTATAGAGCTTGATGATGATGACGCATGGTGATGGGACTATGTATGAATGATTGTTATTTAGTGTGCCATGATGAAATGATTAGGATGATAATGTTTGAGTGTATCTCTTTGGTTTTACTGGCTTGTTTGCTAGTGATAGTATAGCAGCTTAATAAGCTATTTATACATAAGCATATATCATTCATGAACAGGCACACACCTCGACAATCATGTGTTCATACATATGCATATGCATCATTCCAGGCTCACGTGTAGAATATTCATCATGAAGTCAAGGATCCAGAAGGACAAGTCGCGAACGGAGTTCCGCACGAGAAGTGATCGAGAACCCGGAACTAGTCGTGGTGTAGTCGAGTACCTGGAGCTTCAACCTGATCTTCTAACTAAGGCAAGCCCCGGAGCATCCCTCCTACAGTTTGCAAATGTTTTACCTTGCGTCCTTTCATTCTTTATGATGCATTAAGTTATAGGCGTTGATTGGAACCGTAGTTGCATCAGGACTACCTTGCCACCAGAAATATCCTACTTTTACGTACAGGATCGACTACATGCTTAGGCCTGCTCTCTTAATCGGTAGAAGCCGGATGATCGACCCTCGTCCGCAGAGAATAGATGGTTACTACCCCTTATGGATTGAGGACAGTGAGATGTTGGATATGGACATAACCATGTGGCCTTCTAAATCATCTCTAAAGAAATATGGCTTTGTACGTCCTCGATCATGTTGAATGCCGCCTCACAGATAGCTGGAAGGGCCTGGGTGCCCAACCGCGAAGCCAAGAATCTACTTGGGCCGGGTTTCAACTGCCATGTATCCATGCTGGCGATGGGGGTGGGTGCAACAAGGGCCCGGTTGGTAAGACCTTAAGATGGGGCAGGACCATTTGATGGGCACGCTTACCTGTTGGCTGCCGGGAGTTTCCTTGGTCATGGTGGTGGTATGTTGATCCCGCGTCTTTTCCGGAGTAGATCAAGGTGACCTAATCGACTTCGACGGGAGTTGTGTGGTTTGTGTGAGGAATACTCGCCAGCTGGTTTGCAATCGATTATAATCGCCATCGTTCCTGGACAGTGAACACTTGATCGAGACAGCAGCATGGTAGCCAATAATATCTCTTGTGCGAGTTGGTTATGTTCACTCATGTTGGTTTAATGATTACTCAATCAATGTGGATGCTTAATGTTGATTGCTTCTACCATAAAATGTGAGTAGTGTAGGTGCTAATGTAGTAATGGCAGGTTCTACTTAATTGGATAAGTTACAGAGTCATTTTGTCACTAAATGACTATTAATGAGCTCATCTTTTCGGCAAACAAAGGAGTCGGCTAACCCACTATAATGCCTGGCATCCACCAAAGAGTCTTTGTTTTCTTTTAGTCGGGTAAGTTTTGTTGAGTACAATGTACTCAGGGTGCAATTCCCAATGTTGTTTGTTCTAGGTTTGAAGACTACCGCTGTGGCGACATGGTGGACTATATCTCGCTACGGGAGGAATAGACTTCGGGCAAGTCAACTCTTATATCTCATCCTCATGCTTTTGAAGGAGTCGACCATGAGCTGGCACTATAGTCAAATACTTAGGTGTGAGTGTATTTGCAAAGAATAATCTCTTCCGCTATTTATTTGAAAATCCTGAGTTGCAAAATATTATTATTGTAACCATCAGGGCATTCCTAAAGTTTGTAAAAGTGACTTAAGTGAATGGGAACTGCTGAACTTTGTGATTCGGGTGTGACGTTGAGAAAGTTTGAGATCTTTCGGGATTTCGCGGACTACCAGGCTGGTATAATCGCAGTTTACTACTTAAGCTGCCACGGTGGCTTGATTAGTGAACAGTAATTATATTAGTTGGTCGGTTCCCTCACAGCTGGCATCAGCTCCCCGTTCAGCATCTACTGTTCACTTGAGTGTTCAAAAACAAAAGGATTTGTTTTACCAAAACTATTTGCCAACTTGTGTTTGAAAAACTATGTGTTCAAAACTAAAGTGTGCCAGTGGTCGTGTCCTATATGCCCAGTTAAGGACTACTAGGTGGCTATCTAACAGGCTAACTTTGGGTATTGCATCATATTTTCTTTTGTCGCGCTCATACACGACGGATATGTATGGGGGCCATTCACTTGAATGGTTATGTTTGGTTTCATACTCCTCTACGCTACGGTAAGTCGGTTCAACGCCAAGGTAAGTGTGAGTTGTGAGAGCATGATCGGATACACTGCCGATCTAGGGAGTGCTTATATGACACCGGATTATTCACATGTTCCACACATGTTTATATGAAAGTGTCCCATGTGTGGGATGTCGTCTTCTGACGATGAATCGGGTAGCGTGCACCTACATGCAGGGATATCGGGGATATGCCTGTGTGGAGGGGGGGGTGTGGAATAGGAGTTGTTTGTATTCGGAGCTTTTGACCTTATTCTTAAGGTGCCGAATTTTTACGTCGATTCCATCCATGGGGAAAGGGCTGAAATGGAATCTTCTGTAGGTACACTAACCACGCAAGTCCATGTAGATCGACTAGTTTTCGCTATATGAGAGTCGTATGTATGCCACCGCTTAAAATGCTAGAATCTATTGTTTTATAGGTTGGTGAGGACGTACGGAACGTGCATGCATCATGTCATATGATCATTTCATGGGTACAACACTACTTCTTTCCTTATAAATGAATGCTTCTCTTTCGATAAAAATTGACAAATATAACCTTTGTCACATGAGAGTTGTAATGCGGTAGTACGAGAGGCACGATTGAAGCACATCGAATCTCGGTCCACCAAAGCAGAAACTCTACAACATTAGCTTGCCACTTGTGAGCCATAAGGAATCAAGAAGTTTCTGACAGAATTTGGAATGCCGTCTCTTTTTATGGTGAGTTCTGCACTCTGTGGGTTATACCACGGGTAAAGAGCCTCGCTATCAGTGAATTAAGAAGATGGAAGGTTAACGCCTGAGTTTACTTCTTGTTGAAGTTGTAATTCCCGCCAAGAGCGAGGATGAGTCACTTCGGTGTGGCCACCGCTTTAACGCTTGAGGCAGGAACCCTCAGGAAGGTGTGAATATAGTTGCTTATAGATCCCTGAGGGAATTGCTTAAGAGATGTCCAGATGGAGTTGCTCGTGCCACTGCGAGTGTGTTTCCCAAGGGTGATCCATACCAAGCCGTGTGGCACCAGATTGGTGAGACTACACTTGTTGGTGATACGGATGAGGCTGGGAATAGCAATGGTATTGCTAGCAGTGGAATGCTTGCCATGATAAAGAGCTACTCTTGTTTGAGAGTGCTTTGGAAAACCTCTTAATCATGAGTCTAATTATGTCACCACTAAGCAGCAGTCGGTGATGAAGGGATATGATGAGAAAGTAAAGAGGGTGACTATGTTGCTTGCGCACATAACGCTTCCCAAAGAATGGGCTATGCAACAAAAGAATGTTGCCAAGCATGAAGCCTTTGTGGCGCAAAGTCAGTTCTAGATTCACCTGCCCTATTTGGACAGCGGCAACAGTCCTTGGTACAGTTGGGCAACATTGGAATGAAATTTGGAACGGGAATATTGCCTGGAGAATCAGGTGATCATGTTGGACATCATCAAAGGAGCTTTACAAGGAGACCCGTAGTGGACTACAATTAGGTTCAACTCGATTCTCCTAGAAAGGGTGATCAAGAAGAAGCTCAATGCGTTTATGTTCAGCTTCACCATATTCCTCTCGGAACAACTAAGAAAGTACCTGGGGTCATCCCCACAGATGATGGCTCAACAGCAAAAGAGGAATTGGTGGCAATACCTCAGCAATGCCTGATATGGAGGGTGAAGAAGTTGCAAATACGTGTTATGTGGAGAACATGGACCAGCAACCTGAGGAGTAATTTGAGTGATGCTTGCTAGCAGAGTTACTTGCTACCTTGTTGTGGACCTTTATGTTATGGCGTGTATCCATGCGTTGTGGGTGCCATGATATGTTGGTCGGTAGAATTGTATGATGTGATGTATTGGCTAACGGATTTGTTCTAGACTAGCCACTGTGATCGAGTATCATGTGGAGCTTATAGGTTTGGTCTGGAACGTTGTTGTGGTTTAAGAAAATGTTCAACTCTCGTCCTTGAGGATTCGCTCTCCTTGTTGTCCATCCATGATGGCATGTCGACGTCGGTTCCTTGTTGTCACATACCCAGACCAGTTTTAAGCGAATCTTGCTATCCATCATACCTGTGGGAACCACATGACCTCAGAGTGTGGTTTATGCCATGTTGGTTCCATACATACTCCTTGGTATTCTCAAATTTTAAATCGATGACGATTCTTTTACCTTGTCTTGTGCCCAAAGCTGTCGGTACAAGATGTCCCGTAGTATATGTGTTCTATCCTTTGGCGAATCATAGCATTGGTTGTGGATTCGGTGATGAAGTCTCGATTGAAGTTCGCAGTGCCGCAGTGAAACCTAGTACCACCATGTGACCGGCCGGTGCATAGTTGGATTGCTAGGGGACGCGCCAGCATTGTGATTACCAATCGTAGTATGTTACCTTAACTACACTAGTGTAATATTCTGCCATGTTGATGTCTTACAACCTCCCATGAATGTTGCGAGACGTATCTTTTGAAAGAATCTACATACATATTGTAGCATTATCAGAAGCCTGATAATGCTTTGATCAATGGGGAGATCCTTTCTCACATCTCCTCCAAAGTTAGAATGTGACCTCGCACGTTTTCTTCGAATGATTGTTTAGATGCTTGTGCACATGCTTAGATCGCGATAGTAGATTGTGATAAAATAGTCTTATCAATATGGCTCATACGAATAGAAAGTTGTAATGATGGCTTAACTCCATGCCCAAAGTGTATAGTTGCTTTCCCGCTGATCCTTGGGCATTAGACCTATTGGTTTGCAAATCCTTGGATTGGCAGCTAACTTTGAGTTCGTGATAATTGCCTAACTAAGCCCGTTTTCTCTATAAACCTAGTATTGGGAGACTGTTTTGATGAGTAGAAGTGCGCCATGTATCATTCCTCATTTTTCCTTATTATCCTCTAACCTTGCGACCATCCCTGTCGGTCGTTCACTTCTTGTCTTGCACCTGATGCCTATTCGTGTAGGAACCCCTCTGTCGTGCAAAGTTGCATCTCGATGCTGTGATGGTGTTTTGAGGAATAACCAACGATGTCGAACCGAGAGCTCCCAGTGGCTGCAGACACATGGTCGAGTTATTTGGTACTCGAAAACATCGTGGTTGTTAACCTCGATCTATTACACGGATTACTTCGATGTAATTCGGCATGGCTCTACCTTGATTTTCGTCGATGTCCATTGCTCATCTTGTGATAATGTTGGCCATGAAGCCGTTCCCTGAAGTGTGACATAAGATGGTTTGTGAAGGATAGGTCACTAAAATTAACCTCTTCTGACTATTCGGGAGGGTGTTGACGGTCGTTAAGTATCAATTTTATACCGTCAACGCAGCAAGAGAAAGGACTAATATGAGTTCACATGTTAGATATAGGGGTTACACCGACGTAATTCCACGAGTTTTGGTGATTGTCTATTTCGCGAGGGGGTTATCGAAAGAGAACCAAGGAGGCCCACATGTCATGATTACATAGAGATAAAGACCGAACGGGTAAAATTGTATAATCTAGAAGACTCCGAAGGCAACACAAAGCGGGGCCCACACAGCGGCGCCGTCGGCCGCCCAAGGGGGAGTCGGCCGACTCCCCCGGCCAATCACGTTGAGTCTCGCGGATCCTGCCTCCACCGCCTTTGAGGATGAATAATTATCGTCCATTTAGGTCGGTTTGATCCGAGGGCTGTGGTTCATCCTAGGGGGGCTATATATTGAGCCCCGGCCCCCGGGTGAAACCCTAATTCATTCAAGAGTTCATTCTCTCATCGAATTCGAGAAGCGAGCCACCATCTCAATTAGAGCTCCATAGTTTAGTAACATAGCTACATAGGAATAGATCTAGAGGGAATCAAGTCTAGCTTGGAGTCCGGATCGTCGGAGTTCTTGGTAATTCCCCTCTACATTCTTGTAATATTCATCATTGTTCGTGATACTATGAGTAGTACTTTATTCTATTCTATTATATCGAGACTTGACTTTGCTCTATTTGATTATGTTCTCAATTATATTGTTCTTAGTTTACTTTGATTATATGTTTAGCATAGTTGGACTAGAATTATGTTTATGCATAGGATCGTATAGCGCTTGCTCATTAGATCGATGGGTGAGTGGTAAATATTGTGTAGGCGTGGTGCCTAGACCGTATTTATCTCAAGGATTGCACCCTATATTCCGGATCGTGAGGTAGATCGCGGGAGTGACGATCTGTTGAGTCCTTTGTAGCCCTTCTCCCGAGTATAGGTCTAGCGTAACAAACCTATTACATTGAAGTCATTGCTATGTCTCTTGTCTTCTTTGGTAATATCACTATGGATAGATGTAACCTTTTTCCGCCATGATTGCTAGATGTTCTTGCACTAATCATTGTATGCTTTGACTTTGTAGTTAGAATAACATAGGATTATACCCTAGATCGTCCTAGTCCATGCTAGTGTTATAAGCTTAGAGTGCTAAGTTGAGATGGCTTATTACTATTATTTTATGTGGCTAATGCTCTCATTTATCTTATGTCATTTATCATTCATTCCTATATTTTATGTGACACTTACCCCGTATGAGATGATCGATACGAGACAAGGTTGAGCTCTCCATTATCGCATGTGCATTGCTCATCACTCATTATCCAGTGCATTCACTTCCCGGTGGTAAAATTATAAATAATGATACCTGGATTACTCCTGGTTAAAATGCTACGATGATATATTACGTGCGCTTGCGGAACCCTCTTTATTTCGGTTGCACTTAATAGACATCAACAAGCATTTTTTGGCGCCGTTGCCGGCGAAGGTTGAAAGCCAATGGATAATGAGCGGCATTGCACTACATAATGAGATTGAGCACGTCACCATTCTCTACTCATACGGCCCTTACCCTTGTCTTTCGTCTATTTTATATCTTATGCGGGGTAATGTATGAAAAAGACAATTCTTCCCGATAATTATATTGACGATCCGTAAGCTTTATTCGGGGAAGGCCGAAGCGGGTTGAAGAAGACCAATCAATCATCATCATCAACTCAACTTGGAAGTTTGTCGGCGAGAAAGTTGACCTTTCGTTCGAGACTTGACACCGGCGTTTGAAGCCATGGCGAACAAGTCACTCCGCGAGTTCTCGGCTCCAACTACGGACAACATTCGTCTTGGACCGCCTGCGGACATCGAAGGAGCTTTGAGCTCAAGCTCCGTGCCGATCAACATGGTGCAAGCAAGCCGGTTCCGTGGGAAGGCCCATGAAGATGCTAGTGCTCATCTCCAACACTTCCTGGAGATTTGTAGCACATTCACTATCAATGATGTCCCCGAGAGATGCTATACTACTTCGCCTCTTCCCATTCTCACTCTTGGGAGAGCGCTTGATGGTTCTATGCCAATAAGGAGAAGAATACTACGTGGGCATTATGTTCCACTAATTTCTTGGCGAAATTCTTCCCCATGGGCAAGACAAATGCTCTTCGTGGGAAGATATCAAGCTTTCAAAGCAACATCATGATGAGACTGTCCCGAAGCTTGGGAGCGCTTTCAAGATTACATCCTCGAGTGTCCTCATCATGGCATGGAGAATTGTTTGCTTATGCGAGACATTCTACCATGGGCTCGAACAACGGCACACGTGAGACGATGGATCGGTTGGCTGGAGGTGCATTCTTATCACTCACTATTCCTCGGGCCACGGCTCTTGTGGAGAAGATGGCATCCAACCAAGGTTGGAGTGAAGAAAGAACTCGAGACCCGCAAGAGAGGAGGAGGAATGCACCGGCGAAGGAGGTAGACATGCTGTCTGCCAAAATGGATCTGCTAATGAAGAGGCTCGATGAGAGAGCCCAAAGAAGAAAGAAGTCATGCATATACATGATGCTCGCATGACATGTGAAGAGTGTGGAGAGACTGGGCACACAGGTGCTAAGCGCCCGTATTTGAAGGAGGACGTGAACTACCTCAACAACAACAACAACAATAATTACTATCATCCTCGCGAGAATCAAGGTTGGAATCATCGGCGAGAGGCCTAACTACTCGTGCAATTATTCAGGCAACTATCAAGGTAACAACTCCTCCTACAATAATTACAACCGGCCGCCTTTGAGAGAGTTAGTCTTGAATCAAGGCAAGATGATGGACAATCTGTCCAAGAAGGCGACATCAAATGACAAGGTCCTAGAGACACTCGGCAAACGGGAATGGATGGCTTTTCCAATGCCATCAAGAGTCGGCTCGCTTCAACAAGATACTTGAGTCGCGGTACAACAGCTTGTTAACCTTGCTCCCTCCATCGGCCAAGGTAAGCGGCGGGACAACCCGAAGAGCTCGAGACTGCAAATCTTGTTGATATATTCAATGTAGAAGATAGCCGGAGTGATCCATCGAAGGGGTCATGGATAGACTCAACTCTGCCAATCAAGAAGGGCGATCCGGGAGACCGGTCATTCCGATCTCCATTGGAAGCACTAACTTTAATGAGGCAATGTCTGTGACTTCGGTGCAAGCATCAACATCATGCCAAGAGTGATATATGAGAAGCTATTCAGATGCCCCTTAACATACACAACTATGTGCTTACTGACTTGCGAGATCGGTCACTCCGTGTCCCTTTGGGAGTACTAGAAGATATATGTGTACGAGTAGGCAACTCGTATGTTCCCGAGACTTCGTGGTAGTGGATACGGCGGTAATGAAAGGTCCCCTATCATTGCAGGACGACCATTCTTGAACACGCTGGAGCCATCATGTATGCCAACACTGCCAAGATCATCTTCAATATCAAGGGCAAGAGAGACCTTCTTCTTCAAGAACGAGTGCTGGTTCCCAAAGACACCCTCATCGAAACAGTGAGAAGAAGAAGAATCCGGCTAAGAAGAGCAAGAACAAGAATAAGAAGACCAAGAAGACGGAGGACGGTGAGGATGGTCAGCGCAGTCCATAAGGAGCATGACCACTTACTCGGGTCCCCACGTCGATCAAGAAGGATGACCTGTGTCCCAACCATTCAATGCTCCATCAACGAAGCTCTTTCAATAAAGGCATCTGTGACACCGGATCGGCGTCAACATTATGGCCAAGGTAACCTATGAGTATCTATATGGCACTATGCCTTTGGAGCCCACCTATGCACGTTTGCAAATGGCAGATCGGACATTCCGCTTCGTCGAAGGAGAAGTGAAGGATGTCCTCATCCGGATAGATGACCATTATGTCCCTCGACTTCCTAGTCATCGATATGGGAGATGACTACGATCCTCCAATCATCCTAGGAAGACCATTCACGAACACCACCAAAGCTATCATCTATATTGGGACGGGGAGAGATTCACTTCCACTTTCCCACCGAGAAGGTACGCCGCTACTTCAACAATAATTATATAATCACCGAAGAGCCCAAGAAGAACAGAGCAAGGAGAAGGCAGCGTACCCGTCGCCAGAACAAGAAGAACATCACTACAGATGGATGGGCTAACTATGAGGGAGAAGTGTCAAGATATGAAGACCGGTACCCTAAAGATAAGAATATTATAGAAGAACCTGAAGAGGTGCTACCAACAGAAGAGAAAAAAGTGGTCCAAGAAGCTTCCTCCTCAAGATCACCCTCTCCAACAAAGAAGGTGTGGAAGGTAAAAGCAAAATCGAATCAATTCCTACACAAGAGGCGACGTCATCGGGCGCCGACCAATGCGCCCCTTGAAAAATGAGCAAACATGATAAGTCTGTTCGGAGGACTTAAAACCACCGAACGCCGCGCCAAGAGGTAACTTGGTATTTATCGGCATCACTTTTCCGGCATTGCATTTTTACCTTAGCATCCTTATTTTCCTACTTGCACCTTAGTTGCATCTTTACCATCTCTCGCATTAGAAAAGAAAATAAAGATGTTGTGCATTTGCATCTAGAAAAACTTTAAGCCCCATGTGGATAATCATTCTTGTGGTGGCACAAAAATAATTTCTCGGCATATTTATCTTTCTCTGTCTCGCATTCCTTAAATAATAAAAAGATAAAAATATTTCTTGTGATCTGTTAGAATGAGTTTTAAGTTAGGAAAGTTCTAGACAACTTAGGCCTAGAGGTTTTTGTCACTAACACTTAATCAGTTCCACAAGCTTTGTTGTCTATTTGAGCTTCATAGAACATCAAGGATCAAGAAGAGCCAACGAGCGAAGGACATCCGGTCCCCCGTCGGAGTCGCCGCGACAATTGAATGTCTCCAACAAAGCAACTTTCTACAACACTCTGGAGGACTAGAACGTCTTCATTGCATCGGCAACATCGCCAGACTATGTCAACATCCAGCTTGGGGAAGAGCATCCCCCGTGTACCAAGCTAAGTGTTTCCAACTTATCTGTTTATGCCTTGTTAAAGTATGCTTTGTTAAAACAACTAAAAAAGATGCATAACCATAGAAACCCAGAAAGATTTCCTTATTTATCTTTTGGAGAGCTCTTGCAATCTGTCTTTAAAGTGATCCCTAGAATAAACTCTATATGGAGATGATGAATAGTTGCTCTGCCGTAATTCCTTTCAAGTACCTAGTTTTCAACCTTGCACTCTCCTGAGTTTTGGACACAACTGTTTAGACTTGAGATTTGCTCGAACACGAAACTTGTGGGTAGCGAATACTTGATCTAAGTCTAGGTGGTTGACGGGTATGATATGGGAAGGTTTTGAGCTGCTTTGTCCATCTTGTTCCTAGAGATACTAGAGTTACGGAGAATTTATCTTTGAAAATATTAAATTCTGCATGATGAGTTCCTTTATGATGAGAGTTTAAATTCCTACCACGGCCATATATTCATGCTTACTAGATTAGGAAAACCCATCTGTTTATATAGATCACACCGTAGCTTGAGTGTAGTCTTTATAGGCATTGAGTGTGGTTATCTTTGTGGACCCATAAGGAATTAGTCATGCGGTTAAAGTCAATACTATGTGCTCTCCATCCATTGATCTATGCTACTTCCGTCCTCGAAGCATGCACCCATTTTATAACTACTACATTCATTTTTGTGCTACTTTTGTCCCTAGAAGTACCACCCACATATAGATCCATATCCACCACATATTGTGCTATCACTACCCTGGAGATACGCACTTATGCTGCTCCTACCCTGGGAGTACGCATTCCCCACATATTGTGCTATCTCTACCCTGGAGATACACACCTATGCTGCTCCTACCCTGGGAGTACGCATCCATCCACATATTACATACACCATTCATTTCACTTCATCCAGAAAGGTACTATTCCTATCCTGGGAGTGAACATCTAGAAATAATCATCGCCGTTCTATTTGCCTACATACAAGCTCCAGTCATTATCATTTCAAGTTATACACTCCCCGTTGCTAAAGTTTCGTTTCCAGAGGATTGGTTGCTCTATAAAAAAAAAGAAAGAAAAAGAAAGAGTAGCCAAGTCCTTCCATTCAAGAAGTTTCAAGGTTTCCAAATAAAGGGAGTCATGTTATCCCCAAAGGAGCAAGTGTAGAAGTAGATGTTCACCGGTTGAGTACCCCTCATAATCATTTTCCTTATCATCATCATCCTATCATTCATCCCATTTCCTCATTCACATGCACATATGACTTTATTATTATTTTAGTTCCTATTGGATCCATGGTTTAACTGTGCAATATATGCAAGTGAGTTTGAGTGTCTCCCCACCTATGAGCTCCACATAAGCCTATTAGAAGTAGGGTGAGAGAGAGAAGGCACTTTCCATTATGCCTTAGTTCCATAAATACCACATATTCTGAGAGAAGAGAGAAGGCATACACTACTCATGCCTTAGAAAGGATCCAGAAATACCACAAATGAGAGACCTGAAAGGTTCATACAAGGAACTCGAGTTTTATTTCAAAACTTTGCAAAAACTCCGGGATAATAGTTGATCAAAGAGCGAGAAACATGGCGCTTGACTTGACCGTTCTATCTTTCAACTACTCAAGACCCAAGTGACGGTTACAAGCCCCATGGCGAAAGGTAATATGAGTAAGTTTTGAGTCGGGATAGTTCACTCTAATCCGGAGGAAAGTTCTTGTTTGAACGCATGTGTACTTGTGAGGAATGAAAGCATTGTAGCAACTCTGATCCATCGAGTCTATCTTTGCTCGGGGACGAGCAAAAGGTAAGCTTGGGGGAGTTTGTTGACGGTCGTTAAGTATCAATTTTATACCGTCAACGCAGCAAGAGAAAGGACTAATATGAGTTCACATGTTAGATATAGGGGTTACAGCGACGGGAATTCCACGAGTTTTGGTGATTGTCTATTTACGCGGGGGTTATCGAGAAAGAGAACCAAAGGAGGCCCACATGTCATGATTACATAGAGATAAAGACCGAACGGGTAAAATTGTATAATCTAGAAGACTCCGAAGGCAACACACTGAAAGCGGGGGCCCCACAGCGGGGGCGCCGGTCGGCCGCCCAAGGGGGAGTCGGCCGCTCCCCACCCTGACCCAATCACGTTGAGTCTCGCGGATCCTGCCTCCACCGCCTTTGAGGATGAATAATTATCGTCCATTTAGGTCGGTTTGATCCGAGAAATTTTGTGGTTCATCCTAGGGGGCTATATATTCGAGCCCCGGCCCCGGGTGAAACCTAATTCATTCAAGAGTTCATTCTCTCATCGGAATTCGAGAGAAGCCGAGCCACCATCTCAATTAGAGCTCCATAGTTTAGTAGCATAGCTACATAGGAATAGATCTAGAGGGAATCAAGCCTAGCTTGGAGTCCGGATACTGTCGAGTTCTTGGTAATTCCCTCTACATTCTTGTAATATTCATCATTGTTCGTGATACTATGAGTAGTACTTTATTCTATTCTATTATATCGAGACTTGACTTTGCTCTATTTGATTATGTTCTCAATTATATTGTTCTTAGTTTACTTTGATTATATGTTTAGCATAGTTGGACTAGAATTATGTTTATGCATAGGATCGTATAGCGCTTGCTCATTAGATCGATGGGTGAGTGGTAAATATTGTGTAGGCGTGGTGCCTAGACCGTATTTATCTGCGATTGCACCCTATATTCCGGATCGTGAGGTAGATCGCGGGAGTGACGGTCTGTTGAGTCCTTTGTAGCCCTTCTCCCGAGTATAGGTCTAGCGAGAACAAACCTATTACATTGAAGTCATTGCTATGTCTCTTGTCTTCTCGGTAATATCACTATGCATAGATGTAACCTTTTTCCGCCATGATTGCTAGATGTTCTTGCACTAATCATTGTATGCTTTGACTTTGTAGTTAGAATAACATAGGATTATACCCTAGATCGTCCTAGTCCATGCTAGTGTTATAAGCTTAGAGTGCTAAGTTGAGATGGCTTATTACTATTATTTTATGTGGCTAATGCTCTCATTTATCTTATGTCATTTATCATTCATTCCTATATTTTATGTGACACTTACCCTGTATGAGATGATCGATACAGACAAGGTTGAGCTCTCCATTATCGCATGTGCATTGCTCATCACTCATTATCCAGTGCATTCCCTTCCCAGTGGTAAAATTATAAATAACGATACCTGGATTACTCCTGGTTAAAATGCTACGATGATATATTCTGTGCGCTTGCGGAACCCTCTTTATTTCAGTTGCACTTAATAGACATCAACAGAGGGTAGACCAATGGACTACCCCGTTTCCCTCGGAATCACCTTATCTCTTAGAGAATGGGTGCTCCTCTATAGATCGGGTAGGATATACGATGTGTTTGGACGTATGTTGAGGAGTGTTTAGGTATGAACGTAGATTAAGTAAGGTTTTTGTTTCGATAGTGCTTAGTAAATACCTTCTTATACTTCACCAATATTGCCTATATCGGTATAAGTCGCTACGGTTGTCGTGAAAGCGGTAAGCTCGAAGCTTTTAATGCTGAAAGGCAACCTATTGGTGAGGTTATAAGAGGTTATTCTCCAGCCTGAACATAGACAGCTAACTAACCGAATATATGCGACTGGTTTGTGTATTCTTAAGATTGGCCGTAGTAGGTCTGTCTATCGAGTAGACTATGAACCGAAACCATTTTTTCTACCCCGAATCGAAGTTAACTATTAGGTAGATGCTGATCTTTGTAGTAGGTTTGTTGTTCATCGGTGAAATGATGGTTTTTGGCAATCTTTTATAAGATGAATAACCACACGACCAAGCTGAGAACGTTGAGAGCGTAGTACGAGTAATATTGGTTGAGCTATGATTGTATCTAGTTGTTCCTTTCCTCATAGTAGGATTACTCTTGCTGACACAAGTGTCAGAGTAGTTGGAGCCGTCGGTGTGGATTCAAATGGATATAAGATTTTGCCGATCAGTGGAATGAATTTCTACTCCACGGAACCCCTTATCCAGAAGTTGGAATTCTTTTAAGGGGGTTAGACCTTTTGATGTCCTATAAGGTACTCTTGCCATATGGGAATCAACGAAGAAAAACTCATCGAGTAAAGGCCTTTATTGAGATAACCTGACAAATGCCACATCCGTGGACATCCATTTTGTGGTACTCAACTGTCAACCGTCCATCTACAAGAAGCCAATGTGTCCCGTTGTCAAGATGAGGTCTCTATGCATAATTGGATGTTTGTAGTACAAGTGGATTTGCACCTGAATGAGGATCAGGTAGTCATGCATTGGGTATGCATGGCATGAGTAATTTCATACGACCTTGGGTTCGTAAATTATGGACCTTACATGTCATTCAAGCATTGTTGGTACATGCATGTTGGGTCAATACGGGAACCCTTTTTGGGTAAGGCTTGTCACGTGCTGGATGGAAAAAGATACTTTTGGTATACCCAGAGTGGTGAATCCCCAATCCGAGAATATGTATTGTATGCAAGAAGATGCTACCTGAAGATGCTTGCTAGACGATTCGCTTAGCTTGTCGGAACTACTAAATGGAATAAGGAATTTTGTGGGTTTCGATGAGTCAAGGAGTCATTGACCTAAGAACTTCGACTTCTACATGAGAAGATTTGGATATTCTTTACCTAAGAACTTTGACTTCTACATGAGAAGACTTGGATATCTTTGACCTAAGAACTTTGACTTCTACATGTAAATGTTGAGCTTTCTTGCTCTAGTTGATTCATATTGGCATTCCAATAGCCAGTATTTCTATGAAGGGCTATGCCAATATTAAACTAGTATGGACAAAGTCCTATGTTGCCACCTCGGAAGTGAGTCACGTGGTTTCCGTTTTGCGAAATCTACGCTTCGCTTCTTAATGGTAAATACTATGGATTTTTGAAGCACCTTTTGATGTATTTGATGATGCGAATAGCAGATTTCCTCTCAAGTACCCCTCAGAAATTTCCTATTGGGTAGTTGATTAGTCATAATACATGACGATCTACTCTAATGGGATGTTGTCTCAGGAACGGTGTGAATGCTTATCATACTATCTTTTGTCATCTTCGTACTTTAGATTGACATAGTAATGGTAGCATTACCCTAGAAGAAGACATGTCTGTTGCAAACCATGATTAAAGATGCTCGCTGGGAGTGAGTATAAGTTAATCGATGAGATAGAGCTGAACCTAAATTGCCTCATTTATTCGACATCGCCTGCCCATGAAGCTTCGACACCACCATCTGCACCATATGTTCTGTAAGTTGCAAGGAATGGAATAGTTGGTGTGGTAAATTGGATTTTCGTGAGGTTATCAGCATATGATATACCTCTTGAGTAGATTGTGACCTTGTCAAGTCCCCAACACCATCACTCGAGCAAAACAAGAGTGTCCTGGATGAAACGGTAACATATCCGAGGAACACGACATCGGAGCCGGCAAGTTATACTCAGAGATGCATTGGGTCTTAGGTATTGAGATTACGTAACCTGGCACTGAGTCACTTGGCTGTGACAAGTAATGAGAAGTTTCTGGATAAACGTGAAGGCAGTGGTAAAGCATGAGCTATCACTATGAGAGTTATCGATTTTCGAAAAATAATCTACTTCCACCAAATCTCGGGACGAGATTTCTTTTAAGGGGGTTAGAGCTGTAACATCCTGGATGTTAATCATTCATTAACTCTGCAAATCATGAGCATAATCATATCATTAGCATTTAATCATCATCTTGACATGATTGCTTGATGCTTGTCTACATTCTGTTTGGCTTAGTCTATAAGTGTGACTGTTGGCTTGAACTAGAAGTAGTAGCTATGTTGCTTATCTCGAGTCGGGCCCTTAATAAAGTTTGTAGAGGAGATCATTTTGAGAAAACTTTGTGTTTTGACCTTTTCATGAAAATCCCTAGAAGGTGCTCAAAACGAGTGATGAAGTCGCTAGGTTTAATGACGTCGGTCGGTTGGCATGCTGCGTTCTCCAAATTCCGTGAAACAACTTAAGTTGGCCCAAATAGGAAAAACATAGCTAACCCATTGGGGCACAGCATGCCAAAAGTTGGGATCGATTCAGTCGAGTTTGGCCATCCAATTGCGAGAAAACCCGAGCCTAGGTCAACCATATTTAGCATGTCGACATGGTCATGTTGGCAACTAAATATCTCCTGAACTATAGCTCAAATGGATGAAGTGTCTTAACGAAAAATGACGAGCGTACTACGTGAGTAAACTTCGTTTCTGGCGCATCTCAAGATTCGGCCCGAAAATGGCCCAAACCCACCATCGAAGAGGCTCACTTCAACACCCGCCACCTGCTCGGCGTAATGCCTCAACGGGCGACGCATGCCCAGGCGCGTGGACGCCATGCCGACGCCCGCCGGCCGCGTGGCGCTTGAGCCCTGGCGTCTCTGCCCGCCCAGTCCACCTTGCCCGAAGGGGAGACACTCAGCACACCCACTCCTTCTCCCTCACTTCTCCTCGTTCTCGCTTGCTCGCCCAAACCGAGAGTGCGGCCGCCATGGGCGCCGACGCAAGCTCCTCCACCGTGAACGCCCAACGCCACCGCTGCACCACAGCCCTATGCCGGCTCGCCTATGCAGCGCCATCTTCTTCGCTACCCGCGCTGCTCCTTTCGGCTCGCTTCGTCGGGCGACCCGGTCCTCCGCGCGGGGAATCGCCGCCGCCATGCAAAGCCGCTAAGCCGCCGCACCCGTTCCCGCGTGGCCAGGCCTCCTCACGGCGACCCAAGGCCACCATCATCATCTCCATGCTTGGCGCGACCATCCGACACCCTCCGGAAGACCACCGCCGCCACCGGAGGCGCATGCCGCCGGAGCGCCGCCCGCCGGGCCGCATGTCGCACGGCCAGGTCACCACGGGCCACCGCAGTGGGCGCTACGGGTGCTAGCGGGTGCGCCGGGCTCTCCCGTACCCTCGCCGCCATCTCGTGGCCGCCGATGATCCCTTGCCGGCTGGGGACGGCCACGCCGGCGAGCTCCCCTGTTTTCCCGAGCAATGGACCTCGGTCTAGAATTAGGTAAAGGTCGGGGTTCTTCATGCAAAGTGGCCAGACTCAGGGAACTACAGATCCAACCCTGACTAATTTCCAGGAAGGTCAGGGGCCTTTCTGAAAAGTGCTTGTCTTATTCGGGATTAAGAAAAGGTTTTCCAGAAATTCATTTAAACCTTGCAAAATTTATAGAGGGAGCAAGGGTTGACCAAATTGGGTGATTCAAGTTTCAGTATTTTTCTTAGGAGATGAGCTATGCATAGAAAATATGAAATGCCCTGTTTGTGATACTTTTATATTGAGTCTAGATTTAATTCTTGAAATGCCTTTAATCTTAGAAAATGCATAATAAATCCTAGGATGCTCTGAAAAATATGATTCTTGTTTTGTTAGTCTTGTTTTGCCATGCCCTGTCCATGATAAATATATCATGCATGCTTTCTGTGGGAAAAGTTAGAGTTGTAGTTCAAGTGCCATTTGTTGCTTACGTCAAAATAAATTCATAAATCAATTGTATAGGTTGAATCTGAGGTTCATAATTTTTGTGGGCTACATATATGCCCTAATGTAGCTCTGTGTATGTTTGGTTTCATTGTTTGATCAAGTTGGTAGTACAAAGTATTTTCAGGTCCCTCGATTGGTGCTGCCATGTCATTTTGGTGTGGGCCAGTAGGATCATCCAATTGGGGTGAAACTTGGATGATGCACTGGCATTGCTAAGTGTCATCTACTCTAATTTTTGTAGGAGTTTAGGATGTATGTAGCTATGGGTGGCTGTTCAACCCATAGCCGGTTAATTTGGGGTTGCTTGCATGATGTCATGCTTAACCCTATTGTACATTGGTTTTCTGGGAATCTTGTCTTTATATGATTGATTTGTAATTAGTATATGGATCTACTTGTGAAATTTGGTGGTCATTGGATGATTAGTTTAGGAGCTATGCCTCCGGCAACTTGGTTAGGAAGGCTGTTTAATTGCTGCTTTCCCTGAACCAGTTCTAGTGTTGTCTGTTTTAGGACCAGTTAAGTTAGGAATCATGTCTTGGTGTCTTGAGATGTTTGATGGTAAATTTGATAAGCTTTCCAGATTGTCCTCATTCATGTTCGTAGGGTTTGTAGAACTCTGGTTATGATTTTACTACCGGACTGCCAATTATATGTCTATAATTGGTAGTGAAGCTCGATTGTGTGATGTGGAGTATAGAGCTTGATGATGATGACGCATGGTGATGGGACTATGTATGATTAATTGTTATTTAGTGTGCCATGATGAAATGATTAGGATGATAATGTTTGGGTGTATCTCTTTGGTTTTACTGGCTTGTTTGCTTGTGATAGTATAGCAGCTTAATAAGCTATTTATACATAAGCATATATCATTCATGAACAGGCACACACCTCGACAATCATGTGTTCATACATATGCATATGCACCATTCCAGGATCGCGTGTAGAACATTCATCGTGAAGTCAAGGATCCAGAAGGACAAGTCGCGAACGGAGTTCCGCACGAGAAGTGATCGAGAACCCGGAACTAGTCGTGGTGTAGTCGAGTACTTGGAGCTTCAACCTGATCTTCTAACTAAGGCAAGCCCCGGAGCATCCCTCCTGTAGTTTGCAAATGTTTTACCCTGCGTCCATTCATTCTTTATGATGCATTAAGTTATAGGCGTTGATTGGAACCGTAGTTGCATCAGGACTACCTTGCCACCAGAAATATCCTACTTTTACGTACAGGATCGACTACATGCTTAGGCCTGCTCTCTTAATCGGTAGAAGCCGGATGATCGACCCTCGTCCGCAGAGAATAGATGGTTACTACCCCTTATGGATTAAGGACAGTGAGATGTTGGATATGGACATAACCATCTGGCCTTCTAAATCATCTCTAAAGAAATATGGCTTTGTACGTCCTCGATCATGTTGAATGCCGCCTCACAGATAGCTGGAAGGGCCTGGGTGCCCAACCGCGAAGCCAAGAATCTACTTGGGCCGGGTTTCAACTGCCATGTATCCATGCTGGCGATGGGGGTGGGTGTAACAAGGGCCCGGTTGGTAAGACCTTAAGATGGAGCGGGGCCATTTGATGGGCACGCTTACCTGTTGGCTGCCGGGAGTTTCCTTGGTCATGGTGGTGGTATGTTGATCCCATGTCTTTTCTGAAGTAGATCAAGGTGACCTAATCGACTCCGACGGGAGTTGTGTGGTTTGTGTGAGGAATACCTGCCAGCTGGTTTGCAATCGATTATAATCGCCATCGTTCCTGGACAGTGAACACTTGATCAAGACAGCGGCATGGTCGCCAATAATATCTCTTGTGCGAGTTGGTTATGTTCACTCATGTTGGTTTAATGATTACTCAATCAATGCGGATGCTTAATGTTGATTGCTTCTACCATAAAATGTGAGTAGTGCAGGTGCTAATGTAGTAATGGCAGGTTCTACTTAATTGGATAACCTAGAGAGTCATTTTGTCATTAAATGACTATTAATAAGCTCATCTTTTCGGCAAACAAATGGGTCGGCTAACCCACTATAAAGCCTAGCATCCACCAAAGAGTCTTTGTTTTCTTTTAGTCGGGTAAGTCTTGTTGAGTACAATGTACTCAGGGTGCAATTCCCAATGTTGTTTGTTGTAGGTTTGAAGACTACCGCTGTGGCGACATGGTGGACTATATCCCGCTACGGGAGGAATAGACTTCGGGCAAGTCAACTCTTATATCTCATCCTCATGCTTTTGAAGGAGTCGACCATGAGCTGGCACTATAGTCAAATACTTAGGTGTGAGTGTATTTGCAAAGAATAATCTCTTCCCTTTGTTTATTTGAAAATCTGAGTTGCAAAATATTATTATTGTAACCATCAGGGCATTCCTAAAGTTTGTAAAAGTGACTTAAGTGAATGGGAACTGCTGAACTTTGTGATTCGGGTGTGACGTTGAGAAAGTTTGAGATCTTTCGGGATTTTGTGGACTACCGGGCTGGTATAATCACAGTTTACTACTTAAGCTGCCATGGTGGCTTGATTAGTGAACAGTAATTATATTAGTTGGTCGGTTCCCTCACATATATTCCCGGAAGAAAATAAAAAAAAAAAGAGAGAAAGAAAAGAATAAAACTTCTTCTCCGAAAAAAAAAAGAGAAAGAAGTTTTATTTTTGAAAAAAAAAGAAAAAAAAGTTAAAAAAAAACCGCCGGGACAAAAGCCCCAACGGCTAGCGCCAAGGGCTAGCCGTTGGCGCCCAACGGCCAAAGGGGAGGAGCAGCGGGGCCCACCTGGGTGCGCGCGCGCCAGACCTGCAGCCTCGGGTGCCGCGTCGGCGGCCAACGGCTCTTAGCCGTTGCCCCTCCCCCTCTCGGCTGGTGCTTCGCCTATAAAAGGAAGGGGGTGGCCGGGGTAAGCAACCACCTCCCATTTCTCAATCTCTCACTCTCTTCCACCCCCACTTTCTATGCCACAAGTTTCCACTAGCACATTTTGAGCAAAAGCGCAAGTGTTAGAGCTAGTCTCGGGTGTGGAAAATCGACTTCAACTAGTTCTTTCGCACCCGAGAACTAGCCACCGGCATAGCCCACCATGAGCGACTACAGTTCGTGGGGGTACGGTGAGGGCTCGAGCTCTTACTATGGTGCCCCCTACGAGCCCGAAGCTTCCGGGGATGAGGCACCACCTGCGACCCCCGAGCCCGAGGGAATCTACGCGGTTGATGCCCCGTACCTCGACCTGGAGGGCCAACAGGAGCTGCAGAGGTACCATAGCCTCAAGGATCGGCTGTTCAACCACACAACGGTCTACGACGCCAACCTCATCAAGAAAATAGGTATGGATGTTGACTTCGAAACCGATTGGAGGGCAGTTGGTTGGGAGAACATCGATCCCATCGATGAGCAAGATTCGCGTCTCTTGACCATCCAGTTTTTATGCACACTTGATCATGATGATGAGCATATCTACTTCCATTTGTTTGGCATGGATTATCATCTTACTTGGAGAGAGCTCGCTCATCATCTAGGTTTTTATTCTAAGTGTGCACTTAAGCTAGATGCATCCATCCCTGGTTTTGAGCGAAATTCTTTTTGGGAAAAGATTTTGGGTAGGGTAGAAGTTGGGCCTTTCAAACCCTTGAACACTCAGATCCAACACCCTACACTTAGACTCATGCATCGTTGGATTTCCATGACTTTGATTCCTGCTGGCAAGATTAGATGGGTGCATTCTGTAGAGCTTAAGGTTCTTTTTGCCATGGTTCATAAGCTCAAGGTCGCTCCTATAAAGGAGATGTGCCTCCACTGGCTAGATATGGTTAAGAAGTCTTACGCTATCGGTTGCACCTCTCTCGTTACTCGCATTGCCAATGCCATAGGAGCACTAGATGAGAACGATGTTGAGTATATTCCTCTTGATCGGCCGATTTGAGACTTGCGTGTCCTAAATCAAGGGCACACTTTGAAGGCCGATGGAAGAGATCATATCTGTTTCTTCTTTTCCAGTTATGTAAATAAGATTTGGTTACCTAACCCGAATCTTTATTTACATAACTGTGATGTGCTCACCTTCGATTTGAAGACTGCAGAAGAAGCACGCAGGGAAGAACAGGTACTGAGAGCCACTAGAGGAGGAGCTGAGGCTTATGCACAGCCTGACTCTCCTGCTCAGCCAGATGCTCCTGTACAGCCTCCCCAGCAGTACGGTTATGGTGGATGGGAGGCCTATCAGGGATACCCAGGCTACTCGGGGTGGGAGCAGTACCCTCAGCCGGCACAGACCGCTGAGAGGGCATGGTCCGAGGCAGGGACTGACGAGTGGGAGCGACAAAGGTGGTACACTATCGACTCACCACCACCAGAGCAGGAGCCGACACTGGCCACAGTCCATGCACGCCTTGGACAGCTGCAGATCCAGACGAACGACATCAGAGATACCCTGGGCAACTTCATGCATTCGACGACCCAGTGGCAGCAGCAGCACGGACAGTAGTTCGACGCTCTTACAGACAGCCTCCGCATCCAGCAGGAGCAGCAGAGGGCCTACTGGAGGTCCCAGGGATACGACCCTGAGCCATGAGCTACAGGATAGCTTGGGGGAGGACCCCCACTTGAGGTACCAGCATTGCATATTTAATTTCTCGCAATTTTATTTTTGTTACATGCATGTTTAAATTCAAGTTTCTTGCATTGAAAAATTCCTTAAAAAATAATAATAATAATAATATATTTTATTCCATATATGTGCCATGAAGTGTTTAGTTCTACCCATGTTGAAATGATTGGTTGCTCTGTTTTATGTCTCACTTGTACTTGTGTAAAATAGAGTTTTCTCTAATATTTGGGTTTATCGGCATTACATTATCATGCTCTAGAAACTTGATTTAGTGGGTTGCATACAATTACTCTCATCTAGGTTATTGCGCGATATGATATAGTGACATAGACCACAGCAATGACTTTGTCCCTTGAGAAAACCTGATGTCCCGAGTTTTGTTTCAAAAATTTCAAAAACAATAGTTCCTCAATGACCGCGAAATACCCACCAGAGCCATATGATATCTGTAGTATAAGAACCTTCATACGCTGCTTGTTCATACATTGAGTTCGGTCGGATTGCTACCGACGCGAGATTATGACTCTACACCCATGATTGAGATTCACTTGCACCCACCAAATAAACGCCAACTCTTATGCGAGAGTTGCGCACAACATGCACCCTTTACCATCCGCCGACTCTTGCGAGAGAGTTGCGCACCACTCTTTCCACCAAATAAAAATGCCGACCCTCACCCTGAGGATCGCGCAACCCTCTCTTGTAGTTTGCAAAATTCTCCATGCATTGTTCATCATGACATCTCTCTCCACCTCATCCTTTCCATCAATAAAGTTATGGGCTATGTTCTTAGTTAGAAAAAAAATGAGAGAAAAGAAAAAAAAAAGAGATATATATATAGTTATAGGATTTACCACTCTTGTAGGCAAACGGGAAAAGTCTTAGATCCCCGTTCAAAAAAGAAGAAGAAGAAGAAATGAGAGAATAATTTTAGATCCTCTTTGATAGCCCATCATTCCTCTTCATCTCATCCACCAATAAAAGAGAGTATGTCATGATGCATGGAGACCCAAAAATACCACAAAAATTAGGAATCATCATTCATCCATCCACACACTTGCACATCTCAATCAAGGTGTATAGCTTAATCTCCGTAAGGTTCGATCCTTGACCTTACAATATATGTGATACAAGTATGCCCACTTACATACCTACCCGGAACTCCACTCTCGGCTTTTAGTGGTAGAAAGAAGGCAAAATCTTAAAATGCCTTTGGTGAGGTTACTATACACATTTGAGCGATCGAGTGGGTCATTTGAGGAACTTGGTCTATTTATAAAAACTTACAAAACCTTCGGACTAAAAGTTGACCTTGGGACGAATGAAAAGCACCGGTTTTTGAAACTATTCTATTTTGCAATCGCCCAAGACTTGAGAAAATTAGAAGCCCCACTCTATCAGGAATCATAGAGAAGATATAATTGCCGATTTATTCAAATAATAGTAGAATGCTCTCTTTTATCTTGTACACTTGAGATATGATCGACATCGAAGCAACCCCTGATCAACAACCCAAAGCAAAGACTTGCTCGGGACGAGCAAGGGGTAAGCTTGGGGGATCTTGTTGGCGGTCCTTAACTCCAATTTTTACCCGCCAATTATAGATCGTTTTGGGGAAAATAAATATTTTATTGCACATATATCTTTACTATTGACCTAGTTCCACATGTGCTTGGAGAAAATATTGTTTTGCAGAATATACACCAAGTGCGGAATTTCCCGAGAATAAAAAGGTGCTTTTCGGAAGGCGTAAAAAGGCAAAGAAAACAAGGTAGCCCACCTCGGGGTCGAAGTGGGCCAAAACACCAGCAAATGCGCGGCCCAGAGGACAGCCCAGGCCCACACGCCAAATGTGGTCAGGGAGCGGCGCCACCCAGGCGCGCGCGCACCAGCCCTGCCGCCAGGTGGGCCCGGCCAAGGCGGTTTGCCTCCTTCCATCTGGGGCATGACGGTTTCGCTGGTGCTTTTACCTCACTACCCCCGAACCGCCTCCAGCGCCCTATAAAAGAAGAGGAGAGGCCCCCCACCAAAACACACACCATTTGGAGCCATCTCTACACCTCTCACTTGTTCTTTTAGTATTAGTGTTAGTCATTTGGAGCTAGGCAAAGCTACTTGGAGAGCTTGTCTCCAGGAGGAAAAGCTACACCTTTGGTATAAATCTATGGAGCGTTCTTCCTTAGTCAAGTTCTCATCTTATTTATATGGTCGTGCATATGAACTAGAGTATAGTCTAGTACACGATATATTCGATGATCAAGAACTAGGCCATAGTTCTTGTGAGAGTTGTTCATCGTGTTCTACATTGTTCTTCATCGTTCATATGTTTTACTTTTTACATTAGATTGTAGGAGAGGAATAGCGGTTCGATGTACCTTCGGGTTTGCCTATGTCTTAGCTCGTCCATCCGTAGGGTGGGAGTCCTGGGGGGCGTAGGTAGCTCCTTAGTATGCGGGCGTGGTGCCGGGTGCGAGGAACCTTCGGATATGTCGGCATGCCACGGTTGAGGTGGTAGGCGGCGGGTGGTGACAGCCCTGTCCGTCCCCGTAATCCCCACGTTCGCTGTCGAGTAGGAGTTCGTAAATGCCGCCATCGGACCGCGGACCGGTTGCCGTGGTCTCCCCATATTCCTAGTCTATAGTCGAGTCTTGACTTGTATAACATGTGGAATTAGCTGTTCTAGCATTGACTATGTAGGACACGCTTTTTTGCTCGTCGTAGATTATTCTTTATTCTTTATTTTACCTTTATTCCTTTGAGGTTGCTCTAAGTGTGTGTCCACTATCCAAATTACCGTATGCTTACTCCTGTATAGCACATTGGTCGGTTTCTCCTCATGCTAGATATTATATTCATACCCATGCTAGATTACTTAACAACTCTATGCCTTCCTTTGGGAAATTATAAATAACGATACCCTGAATACTTCCAGGTGAAATGCTGCAACGATAGATCCGTGCGCTTGCGGATATTTATTCTAATAGGATGTGATCTATCTCTTGGCAACCTTGGCATAGTTGCTAGAACTAGTTTCTAGTAAATATGTCGAGTAAAGCCATTTAGCGTTTCTAGCATTGTTATCAGGATTAGGCTCTAAGTCTATTTTTGGTAATCATGCTAAGAAATAACAACAAACATGACAGCCAGTAATAGGAAAAGAGAAAACCCATTGGCACTACAAGACCATACACTTCTGGTGGAGGCTAGACTCCAATGGCACTCCATTTGAGACGAGTTTCCACCAGAAGCATATGGCCTAGGAGAAGCTATGGGTACTTGACTGTCATGTTGCCTTTTGTATCATCGGGCAATAAACTCCGGAAAAAACCAAGTAGTACAAGTAGAAACCACTGTGCCCTCAAATTAGCGGGTTGCTTCTTTATAGAGCCATCCGCCGCTCTGTGGTGATCATAGATCATAGACTAACATGACAGCCAGTAATAGGAAAAGAGAAAACCCATTGGCACTACAAGGCCATACACTTCTGGTGGAGGCTAGACTCCAATGGCACTCCATTTGAGACGAGTTTCCACCAGAAGCATATGGCCTAGGAGAAGCTATGGGTACTTGACTGTCATGTTGCCTCACTACACCTTTTGTATCAACGGGCAATAAACTCCGGAAAAAACCAAGTAGTACAAGTAGAAACCACTATTCCCTCAAATTAGCGGGTTGCTGCTTTATAGAGCCATCCGCCGCTCTGTGGTGATCATAGATCATAGACTAACATGAATGACCCAATAATAGGAAAAGAGAAAACCCATTGGCACTACAAGGCCATACACTTACAGTGGAGGCTAGACTCCAATGGCACTCCATTTGAGACGAGTTTCCACCAGAAGCATATGACCTAGGAGAAGCTATGGGTACTTGACTGTCATGTTGCCTCACTACACCTTTTGTATCATCAGGCAATAAACTCCGGAAAAAACAAGTAGTACAAGTAGAAACCACTGTGCCCTCAAATTAGCGGGTTGCTGCTTTATAGAGCCATCTGCCGCTCTGTGGTGATCATAGATCCTAGACTAACATGACAGCCAGTAACAGGAAACCCTCATCATTGGCTAAAGGCTCAGTATATAAAAACTCTCATCATTGGCATAAGGTAGGTCCTTAGTATTTAAAAACCCTCATCATTGGCATAAGGCAGGTGCTCAGTATGTAAAACTGATTCAGTTAACAATAATATTGTTCTGTTACATTTCAGTTACATTTAACCATCATGACCATCAAGAGGATATGAAATTAGTAGTAGTAGGACAGTAAGGCAATTCTGTTAAGCCAAGTACAGTTAAGTAATAGTAGTATTAGTAGTAGATAGTGAGAGTAGTAGCAAACTGGACAATGAGTGCCATTTCAGAATCAAGTTCCATTTGAGAAACATCAGTTTAGCTCAATTAAAAAACATCATTGGACATGCCTTATGACTCAGGTTCAGATTAGCATTAAAAGGACTCAGAGTAGCATTAAAATGAAACATCATTGCACATGCCTTATGCCTTATGACTCAGAGTAGCATTAAAATGAAACATTATTGCACATGCCTTATGCCTCAGATTTATAGTAGCATCAAAACAAAACATCATTGCGCATGCCTCATCCCTCAGATTTACGGTAGCATCAAAATAAAACATAGTAGTAGAGAGAGAAGGATAAAAAATGTGATCAATCCAAAATAGGAGTAGAGGAGCTTTGGAGAGAACAGCTGTGGACAGAGTAGAGTAGTAGTAAGACAAGTAGTAAACAACTTTTAGTAGTAGTAGTAAGACAGCAGGATAAACAGGACAGCATACAAGTAGTAAACAACATTTAGGAGTAGTTCAGTTTTATTTCAATTTTAGGATAGCATACAAGTGACCATGAACATTTAGCTAAGCATAGACCATGAATGAACATCAAGCAATATGGCAGGTAGAACCGTAGAAGATAGCAAAATGACAGGTTCAGTTTGAGAGAATAGTTGTGGAGACACTAAGCCAAGTGTATTTCAGTTAAGCCACAAATCAAAATGACATGTTCTATAGCAAAGTTCAGGTAAGACATGTGTATTTCAATTTAGTTAAGCATCAATGCCATTAGTTCAGTTAACCATCATGGAGCCACTACCTCACAAGTATGAGTGAACTACTGCCTACTGCACAGCTCATGATTCAAGCAAGCAAGCATGACAGACAAAGCATGACAGACAAAGACATTGGCATTGGCACAGCTCCAAATTGCTCATTTTAGTTGCTCAAATTGGAGAAGCATGGACAGCCTCGGGCTCAACAGAAAGAGGGAGAAAGGAAGGTGGGGGTGTACCTTTGGTGGAGGAGGAAGGTGGGGCACGGTCTTCTTGGCGCGGGGGACGGGGAGGAAGAAGAGGTCGCCGGGCACCGAGCTCATGGAAGGAGAAGCTCGCCGGGCTCTCGAGGTCGCGGAAGGGGAGGCGCACCAAGCTCGTGGAAGGAGAGGCGCACGGGAACCGTCGACGGTGGTGACTCCAGCGGGCGGTGCTGCGGACGAAACCCTAGTCCGCGCGCGAGAGAGGAGGAGGCGGCGGCGACGGCGGCGTGCGAGGGAGGAGG
Source organism: Themeda triandra (assembly GCA_018135685.1). Lineage (NCBI taxonomy): Eukaryota > Viridiplantae > Streptophyta > Magnoliopsida > Poales > Poaceae > Themeda > Themeda triandra. The sequence goes on from JAENPR010002197.1 coordinate 28,759, forward strand.
AGGCGTAGTGCTTCGCGAGGGGAGTTGGTGGCGGTGTGCCCCGCGAGGGGAGGAGACGCGCGGCGGCTAGGGTTCCGGCCCGACGGTGGCTAGGGTTTCGATGGGGCGAAGGGGAGGAGGCGGCGGAGGGCTCTGGGAAGGCGAGGAGGAGGTGGAGTGCTCCTGGACTTAGTCGGAGGGCAGGCCAGCGGCGAAATCCGGCGGGTGGTGCCGCGGACGAAATCCTAGTCCGCGGGCTAGGGAGAAGGAGGAGGCGGCGACGGCGGCGGCGAAAGCGGCGGCGAAATCCGGCAGCCTGACGGCGTCGCGGAGGAGGATTTCGCCCAATACTTAGCCGCTCAGCGCCGCTCGGGCCATATATACTGGAGGCGGCACTGTAAGGGCGGTTCCAGATAGAACCGCCCTTATAGTGCTTTTTTTGTTTTTTTAATAAATTCATAAAAATTCCAAAAAAAAACGGTATGGCCTAGGATGCAAAAGTGATGAACAGAAAGTTGAAAAGTGATGAACTGAAAGTTTGATCCACTCATCGAGATACACATTTTTTCCAATGGTCACCTTTTCATCTGAGATTGTTTAGACCACTCAAACTTTGAAACTTCAGTTTTTCACGGCTACACGCGGGTTTTCGACACCCTAGACGGGCCCACCTCGAAAAGTCATGAACATCGAGTTTGATCCACTCATCAAGACCAACAATTGATATAAAGGTCATTTTTTGCATTTGACGAATCGTTACGAAAGTGTAGTTCGAAATCCACACGTCCCGCATGATGTTTCATTAAGTCTGTGTGGGATTCAAGAATTTGTGACTAGAGTTTACCAACACTTTCTCAAATGCAAAAATGTTCTATGTATAAAATGTGTATCTTGATGAGATATAACTATCTTGTATTCAAAAGTTTTTGATTTGAGGTCATTTGGTATCTCGTTTGACTAGGGTTGACCATGTCTCCCCTTGGATTTTCAAACTGTGACAAGAGTTTACTGAAACTTTTCCAAATGCAAAAGTATTCTATGTATGAAATGTGTATCTTGATGATATGTAACTATCTTGTATTCAAAAATTTTTCATTTGAGGTCATTCAGGGCCTCGTTTGACCTAGGTTGACCAAGTCAAACCTTCGGTTTTTCAAAAAATACACGTTGACCGGACCCTAGATGGCCTCGAGATGCAAAAGTGATGAACATAAAGTTTGATCCACTCATCGAGATACACATTTTTTCCAATGGTCACTTTTTCATCTGAGATTGTTTGGACCACTCAAACTTTGAAACTTCAGTTTTTCACGGCTACACGCGGGTTTTCCACACCCTAGACTGGCCCACCTCGAAAAGTCATGAACATCAAGTTTGATCCACTCATCAAGACCAACAATTGATATAAAGGTCATTTTTGCATTTGACGAATCGTTACGAAAGTGTAGTTCTAAATCCACACGTCCCGCATGAAGTTTCATTAAGTTTGTGTGGGATTCAAGAAGTTGTGACTAGAGTTTACCAACATTTTCTCAAATACAAAAATGTTCTATGTATGAAATGTGTATCTTGATGAGATATAACTATCTTGTATTCAAAAGTTTTTCATTTGAGGTCATTTGGTACCTCGTTTGATTAGGGTTGACCATGTCTCGCCTTGGATTTTCAAAACCTGTGACAAGAGTTTACTGAAACTTTTCCAAATGCAAAAGTGTTCTATATATGAAATGTGTATCTTGATCAGATGTAACTATCTCGTATTCAAAAGTTTTTCATTTGAGGTCATTCAGGGCCTCGTTTGACCTAGGTTGACCAAGTCAGACCTTCGGTTTTTCGGAAAATACGCGTTGACCGGACCTTAGATGGCCTTAGATGCAAAAGTGATGAACAGAAAGTTTGATCCACTCATCGAGATACACATTTTTTCCAATGGTCACCTTTTCATATGAGATTGTTTGGACCACTCAAACTTTGAAACTTCAGTTTTTCACGGCTACACGTGGGTTTTCGACACCCTAGACGGGCCCACCTTGAAAAGTCATGAACATCAAGTTTGATCCACTCATCAAGACCAACAATTGATATAGAGGTCATTTTTGCATTTGATGAATCGTTACGAAAGTGTAGTTCTAAATCCACAAGTCCCACATGAAGTTTCATTAAGTCTGTGTGGGATTCAAGAATTTGTGACTAGAGTTTACCAACACTTTCTCAAATGCAAAAATGTTCTATGTATGAAATGTGTATCTTGATGAGATATAACTATCTTGTATTCAAAAGTTTTTTATTTGTGGTCGTTTGGTACCTCGTTTGACTAGGGTTGACCATGTCTCGCCTTGGATTTTCAAACCTGTGACAAGAGTTTACCGAAACTTTTCCAAATGCAAAAGTGTTCTATGTATGAAATGTGTATCTTGATGAAATGTAACTATCTTGTATTCAAACGTTTTTCATTTGAGGTCATTCAGGGCCTCGTTTGACCGGACCCTAGATGGACTCGATACGCACATACATAAATATGGTCTGACACACACACATACATAAATGTAGTCTCACACACACATACATAAATGTAGTCTCACACACACGCTTATTATAACTAGTCCTCCCCCAAGATAGTTTTCCACTTGACAGCTCTTCGTTCCGCCCATGACAATATGTTTTTGGGTAGTTTCTTTTCCACTTCATTGATCTTTTTTGTAAAGTCTGTGAAAAGCGGCATTTCATCGTACTTATTGTAGGCAACAACATTTTCGACGCCATCCACTCCGATAATGTGTTGTTTTCCGGGGATAACCACATGCTTAGGTTTCTTCTTTGGGGGTGCAATACTGAGCGGGTCGGTCATAAAGAAAACTTGCATAACATGTGAAGCGAGCACCCATGGATCATCATTGAAGCCTATGTTACGGAGGTCCACGACCCTCAATCCGATTTCATTGATTTCGGGTTTATTGAGCCGCGACATCGAAATAGGGCCACATTTAGTGCCTCAATCCCATAGTCAAGTTCCCATATTTCCTCAATTATGCCAAAGTAGTCGACCTTTTTGCCCCTCGCCGATAGCCACTACTCGAACACCATTTGTTTTGGTTCACACTTTTACTATCCTTTTTGTGGGTATAGAATGTGTACCCGTTGATCTCATATGAACTCCAAGATGTCACTTTGTCTCGATGGCCCATTTTGCTAGCTTGCGATGGTAATAGAATCTTTGGTTTCTCCAGGCTGTATGTTCTTGTCCTTCAACCATGAAGTTACGCGTTGCCTATGTTGTTTCATGACCCAGTCAACTCTACGACCATTTGACTCCGACGAGATGATCTCCAAGTGTTCACTAATGTATGGATCCATCAGTTTTGAGCCCGCCAAGACAGCATAGTGCGCCTGACTCACTTCTTGGTAATCTCTATCGATGAAGACTTTCCTACCATTTGTGCCCTTCCCGGCCAGCCTATTCTTGTAGTGAGAATCGGGAATACCAATCCGTCTCTGTACTTTTAGGTACTCTTGACAGCACTCGATGACTTCTTCGTTAGTGTAGCCCTCTATCATGGAGCCCTCTGGATATGCACGATTATGCACGTATCGGCTTAGAACCGACATGAACCGCTCGTACGCCCACATTTCATGCAAGTAGCAAGGGCCCAATGCCTATATCTGATGAACCATGTGAATCATGAGATGTACCATTGTGTCAAAGAAAGCGGGAGGTAAACACATCTCTAGTTGGGCCTGGGTCTCCACGACGAAATCATGTAGGTCATTCAGCTCGTTCCTGTTAATCTTCTTCTACGAGATCCTCGACCAGAAGTAGCACATGCGGGTGATAGCCATCTTCAATAACTCTGGCTTGATAGCCCTAATTGCGATTGGTAGGAACACCGTCAGCATCATATGACAATCGTGAGCCTTGCAGTTTTCGAATGACAGGTCCTTCATCGACACTAGCTTCTTCGGGTTTGCCGAGAACCCAGTCGGGACTTTGGACCCCTTCACAGAAGTGTAAATACCTCTCCTCTCTTCCCGTTCAAGGTTGTAGTTAGCCTGATTGATGGTGTATTTTTCGGTTTTTGTGTCATGTATTGGGTGAAGCTCTGGCATAACTTTTAGCTGCTCGATGTCCCTCCGTGCTCTGAGACTATCCTTTGACTTGGCTGTGTCCATCAAGGTAGCGCTGAGACTCTCAAAGACATTCTTCTGCACGTGCATAGCATCAATGGCATGGGGGACCTCTAATTCAGGCCAGTATTTAAGATACTGAAAGAAGATTGACTTTTTCTTAAAAGGCACGCCTTCGATAGGAGGTATGCTTCTGTCTGGGCGTTCCATCTATTTTCTTCTTTCCATAGACAATGCTTATTTTTTTACCATTTGGAACACATATTTTCCATCATGACGTCTCACCGATTTGGTCTTCATCCTCTTCAATGTTGTCGAAGTACTTTAAGTACGGCTTGCTGCGGTACTTGTGACCTTGCTTTAGGAAGCGACGGTTCCGATGTAAACAACCTTCTTGGATCCATCTAGGAACACCCATTTAGTATCATCCGGTGGAGACTAAGCATCCCGTCTTGCCTTTGAAGCATGTCCGAGACAAGGCATACGGCGCAGGGTAGTCGTTGATAGTCACAAATATTATTGCTCTTAATGTGAAGGTCTACTTTTGGAATGCGTCGTACATTAGCTCCCCGGTCCTCCATAGTTTCTCGAATTTTTCCATGACGGGCTCGAGGAACACACCCATATCTGGTTGTTGTGGGCCAGAAACAAGAACAGTGAGGAAAAGGTACTTTCTCTTCATACACAACCATGTCGGGATGTTGTACATCGTCAAGATCACTGGCCAGGTACTGTGTTTGCTAGTCCTCTCGTTGAAGGGATTCATTCCATCCGTGCTCAAGGCGAACCGTGCATTCCTTGGGTCATCACTGAAATGCGGGTTGTTTTTATCGAAGTCCTGCCACTGACTGCCATCGGCCAGGTGTGCAATCACATTGTCATCGACCGGGCGCCCATCGTACCACCATGTCATGAGCATGGCTTCCTTAGGGTTTAGGAAGATACGTCTCAACCGGTCGGTCACTGGCAGGTACCACATTACCAAGGCAGGAATTTTTCTCTTCCTTGCGTCATTGCCTAATGGGGTGTCCTCTGGAGGTTGAGATTGTTGTACCGCCATTTTGGAACCCTTCTTACTCCTCTTGTTCCCGGTGATGGCTTCTCCGCCACTGTAAACATCATTGTCCTTGTACCGACTTGCCCCACAACGAGGACATTTATCCAGGCCTCCGAACGTTTTACCGCAGAAAAGGATACAATGGTTGGGGCATGCATCAATCTTTTCAACACCTATTGTCAATGGATTTATGACCTTCTTCGCATGGTATGTGTTGGAGGGAACTAGGTTTGGCAGTGGCAGCACAGCTGATAGAAGATGCAACAGATCGTCGAAGCTGCAGTCCGACCAGCCGTACTTCGCCTTTAGGAGTAGTAGCTCGAGCACAAAACAGAACAGTGTCCACTATCTTGGACAGCCCTTATCAACACCATACACAGTCGCCCTCGACGCCGCTTTCACCCGCTCATAATTTTCTAGACCCTTCTTCTGTTGTAGTATTTCTGGTCCAAAGTCTCGAAGCATTTGCTCTAAGTGGTCAAAGTTTTACGCATCACTCTCATCTGTTCCGCCATCATTATTGTCGACACCGCAAGCATCAACATCATCATTGTCGACACCACCGGCATCATCACCACGTGCTTGTTCATTGGCTAAATCATCTTGCATCCACACGTTAAACCCACACTGATCGTCGGCGGCAGCCAACTGGTCGTCAACGGCATCGTGCCATTCGTTGCCGTCATCAATCATTACTTCACCATGGTGAACCCATACTGTATAGTCCGGAACAAATCCTCGCCTAACCAGATGAGATCTGATCACGTCCCCATCATAAGTTGCCATTTCTTTGTTGCAATCTTTTCAGGGACAAAGAATTAAATGATTAGCCCCTAATTGCCTTGCATGATTCACCGCGGCTTCAACAAATTTGTCCACCTCATCAGAAAAGGCATTCGAGTGCCTTGGCAAACAATACAAATATTGTAGCCCTGTCCTCCATCCTTAAAAAGAATTATTAGGCACCATTATTAGCAATAGTTATTAGCAACAAATGTGTTGGGAAAGATTTACAGGAACAATTATTAGGCACAATTATTAGTAACAATAATTATTATTACCAACAATTTTAATTAGCAACAATTATTATTTGCAACAATTATTATCTACCATTATTAGCAACAATTAGCAACAACTATTAGTTTACCAACAAGTACTCATATGCCAACCACACATTCCAATTATGTCATGATATATAAAAAAAGAATACCTTAGATCTAGAAAATGCCCTACATCAAACTACAATCAATCACCACTAAAATCAAGCTATATCATCAAATCGAGGGTGCAAGGTCATGTCTCTACCTAATCAACACTAGTATCATCAAAGATAAGCTCCAATTTGGGCAATACATAGCTCAAGCACCATTGAAGAGGGAGAAAACAAGAATGCAAATTGCTCACTAATCAACCAATGAAACTTGGATTAGAGGGTGGAAATGGCATTCTCTTACCTTAAACAAGCTTTCCACCAAAGGAATTGAGTTGAAAACCTCCCCCCTTACTAGAGCAATTTTAGGGAGGTGCCAAAGGCCTCCCAAGCCTTTTTTCACGAGGTGGAGTGAGTGGCTCGGGGAGGAAGAAGGTGGGCAAGCCACTTATAGCTACAGACCACTGTAGGGGTGGCTGGTGATCCAGCCGCCCCTATAGTGGCCTGTAGTAAGGGCGGCTGGATCACCAGCCGCCCCTATAGTGCATCAGCACGGGCGGCTGGTGATCTGGCCAGCCTGCTCCTAGGGCCGACATCTGTGATAGCGTGGTAGCACGCGTCTGTGATAGATGTATAAAAATATGAAGCTAGTGACCACCGCACGCCCTAGCTAATTGGTAGAACATTACGACATCACCGATAATCACACAAAACAACACAGATTAGAGTTCAATTACCCAAAGTGTGCTCATAGAATCCAAACGAGTTCAACACAAAACGAGTTCAATAAACGAACTAATGACCCAACCGGCACACATCCCACACGTACACTAGCTAGTTTTAAACACAACATAGGTCGATCAATCAAGGTACAATTTTACGAAGCGCTAAACTGAAACTCACTGAGACAACATCCAATGCATGCATACATATGGCCGGTGTCAAGAAGCGGCTCATGCCATGCTTCCAATGACGTCTTTATTCTTCATCTATATATTGTTTATTGTTGCGGCGACCTTCGGGTCATGAAACTTGCTGTTTGGGTTGATGATATACCTCACAATGAACTTGGCAATCCTCTCAAGCAATATTGAAAAACAGGATTTTTGGAATCAAGGTCAAGTCAAGGTCCTGAAAAACACAACATGATCCAAAAGATATAAAGTTGCATATTAGAATGATACCGTATGGGCATAATTCAACGCGTATATGCTACAAGGATAATACCAGTTGTCTTATTATTGCCGCTCAAGACACTTTCAGCTCTTCACTAGCTAAACATCGGGTAAGATGCTTAGCGATAAATACTCTTAGCCTCACTAGTTGGGAAAAAGGCAAATATTACTATTTTTACTTTAGATGTAGTGAACCATTCAAGAACTATTGAATTTTTATTATTTGCTGAACTTTAATCAATATTCATGTTTTTCTTACCTAAATATTGTTTAAATTTACTCAAGGAGGGATTCAAAAGCTAAGTTATAACGGCCTGCTTTGGCCCTTATAGTGAATTTGGGCATGTGTGGCAAGAAAATAGATTTCGGCTGCAAGGAAGATTGATTAAGTACGGGTTCACCTTTTCTTCAAAATTCAAATGCAAGGATGTTAGGAAAGTTTGGCTGAAATTTGGGCTTGATGGTATCATGAGAGTTAGGCGGGATACAATTATCAATCTCAAGCACCGCAAGGCGTTTGAATGATCAGCTTCAAACATAGACAAAAACTGACGGGGTGTCATAATACAGCTAATTATACTCATGGAGCCAAGGAGGAATAATGAGAGCATGTAGAGCTCGTGAAGTGGATGGACCATTGACATTGATTCACTACATCAGCAACTAGTCAGTTTGTCAGAACTAAAGGAGGATTAAGGGATACAATGCACAAGCGGACCTAGCTCTATAGCAAACTCCTGCGAGTGGAGCGGAACGAGAAAAGGACCGATGCGTGGCTCCATCGGCCTCCCGTATGTTTCTGGTTTTTGATTGTTTTTCATACTACATGCCTTTTGTACTTCTAACAAGATCTCACATTGGGTCCTCCCCTGCTGTATTTTTCACTAAAAAAATACTGGTACATGTCTTATTAACCAATGACTACATACTACTATATAAAATTGATGTTTAGGGTGTCTTCTATAGTACACGAATGTAGGTTCGATTCCGCCTTCCCCACGTGGCAAAGTTCCTCCGACTGTGCCAAATTTCTTATGCATTCTTCTACCTACCATAAGCAAAGTTCGACAACGCTGCTTTGGGCTATTAAAAGAGATGAATGGGGAAATCATATGTGGGAAAATAGGGTTTCATCTCATATCTAGAGTCTGCCTTATGTTTATCTTGTTGTATGGACATTTGCAATGATTTGACTTCCTTTAGTCTTAGACATGGACAATTGTGATGACTATCACATGCCTTTTGCCAATGATGTTTACATATGCTTTCTGCAACAGCTAGGCCATAGCACATGCTCAAGTCCATCGATTTCCACAGAAAATACAACATAGAACAAGAAGCTCTCCAGGAATTCCAAGAAGCTCTCCAGGCATTCCATGCTCCTGCACATGATGAGTTGGCACCTCTTCTTGAAGCTGTAATAGTCCTAGTGTTTGCCTTTCTTGTTTGGAAGTTGCTGTACAAAAATACTTGATGTTGGGGCTGTTTGCATCTCAATTGTTGTAAGACTCTTGTAGTAGTTGGTGGTAAACTCTCATCACTCAAACAAAGTGTTGACAGATGTATTACTGATGCTAGGTGCTGATATTGCTCTTATTGAGATGGAGTCACTGTTTTAGGTTATTTTTTTGTTATAAATTCATGTTCTGCTATATTTTTTGGCTAGGAAAATTGTTGGTTCAGTTGTACTTTTGTTAGCCAGAGATTTGCTATGTTTTGTTGCTGACAGAAAACGTTTTGATCCAATATTTTCTACAAGAAATAGGTCCTATGAATCTAAGTTTGAGATATGAAATTTCGTGCTAGTTGTTTTTCATTTCTTTTTACAGGCTAGGTAAGCTAAGGCCGTGTTCAGCTGGAAGAATATGGGCAGATTTAGTTGAATTTGGCTGAAACACAACCAGCCACCGGTTAGCTAAGCTGCCAAATTCATCCAGCGAATAGTTTTGATGGAAAGCAACGACCCGATTGACATACGGTGATATCAGGCCCAACACAAATGTGTACACCGCTAGGCCCAACACATAAATGTGCCTTTTTAAGGAATCCGTCTAAAAAATAAAAATTTGCAGGTTTACTACAGACGTGTGTACAAACGCAAATCTGTGTTAGTTCTGAGACACGCGTATACCCCTGCCATGCTGGCTTTCCAACAAGTCATTATTACGTACGTGTGTTAATTATTACAGACGTGTGTTAATTATTACAGACATGCGTTGGTAGTGCAGATATGGTGAGCCGGCCATCAACATTGGCAAGAACAAACCCGCCACACCTACAAAATATTCCTGCCTTCGCCACGATTTGTGTTGGTGATTCTTGAGGGCTGGTAGATGGAGGGGGGGGGGGGAGGCTACGTCAAGGCATGGTGATTCTTGAGGGCTGGGCAATCTTGCCTCAACTTTCAGTAAGTTTACCCGTTCATACCATACCGCCCTCGATTACACGTCCCAAGGATGCATAGAGATTCGACCCGGCGAAGACCAGGCCAATGGGGTGTGTGTGTGTGTGGGGGGGGGGGGGGGGCTACGTCAAGGCATGGTGATTCTTGAGGGCTGGGCAATCTTGCCTCAACTTTCGTAAGTTTACCCGTTCATACCATACCGCCCTCGATTACACGTCCCAAGGATGCATAGAGATTCGGACCGGCGAAGACCAGGCCAATGGGGTGTGTGTGTGTGTGTGTTGGGGGGGCTACGTCAAGGCATGGTGATTCTTGAGGGCTGGGCAATCTTGCCTCAACTTTCGTAAGTTTACCCGTTCATACCATACCCCGCCCTCGATTACACGTCCCAAGGATGCATAGAGATTCAGCCCCGGCGAAGACCAGGCCAATGGTTTTGGGGGGGTGGGGTTGGGCTACGTCAAGGCAATCTTGCCTCAATTTCATTAAGTTGGTACCCGTTCATACCATACCACCCATTACAGGTCCCAAGGATGCATAGAGATTCAGCCCGGCGAAGACCAGGCCAATCCTGCAAACTCCTTGCCTCCAGAGCTAGGTTACAAAACTCCGCTACTAGGCCTGGCGACAAGAGGGCTAACTGATTTTTTATGCCGATTGAGCATTGTTAAAATAACCTTGTTGGTACTAAAAGCATTTTACTCATGTGACTTGTGAGTGTGTGGTCTCTTACCGGACTCATTTGTTTCACCGATGAAAACAGGCCTTATAATTAGATGGGCTACAAGCCAAGCGGATCGATGATAGGCTCTACTATATCCTGTACACCCGTATAAAAATGGCCGTATCGCGTACCGGGCATGATTCCGGTTGTTCCGGGCGAGATACGTCCCTGTTCCGCTGATCCGGTACCAGTTGATGGAGTCTTCAATTCGAGCTCTCACCACACCAGGTACTGCCGCGCGTTGCTGCGTTCCGGCAGTCAATGGAAGAGACGCTCGGCTGGGACAAGACTTGTGCTTCCAGCCGCGTCAAGCTTCAGCAAAAGACCCTTAAGGCAACCATTTTTTTTATTGGAATTGGAAGGACAGAAGTTTCAGCACGTGTGGGCTTGATGGCAAGGAAGTAAAAGAGAAACTACTAGCATACTAAAACATACACATGCATTGGAATATATATTGATAAAAGTACATATAAATATAAATATTTTTTTATTTATTATAATACGGAACGGTAACATACATGGTCACCGCGGCAACTGCCGTTCCCGCTGCACGCTGCCAATTCAAACACGCCAAGCTTATGCTTCCGGCTTCGGCTTAACTCCAGCTTCACTAACTTCAGAATTATTACTCCAACAAACTTGAATTGAAAAACGGATGGGCGGAGCTGTTTATATTTCTGTTTAGACGGATTCTTGTATATGAACATTTTGAGCTTTGACATTTAGGAAAATTAATTTAGCTAGACAGTTGGGATCACCATTTGTACGTCTTACACCAATACAAAAAATCTGAAAAGAAAAACATGTGTGGTTTATTTGTCGAGATCCACAGCGATACATCAACGTACTATCCTGGTTGTGCACATGGTACTGCGGTTGCGCAAGTAGGTCTCCTTTATCTGCATCAACCTTAGGAGAGAATCATGCATGCTACTTCGTGTATCTGGAGATTGGGCAACACAAGATAAGGCCACTTCCATCATGGGAACTAACAGGCAGTTCAGTAGTAGCTGCTCGGTATTACTTTCCTGCTCTCCTTCAGGCATGGCATCAGTGATAGCGCTGATGAGGCGCTTATCAACTAAATCTTGAGCTTGATGTGGGAAATTATCTCGCACCCATTTTGAAAGATCCATGTCCCCTCCAAAGCGCTGTTCGAGAGGGCTCTTCCCAGTGATCATCTCGAGGAGCATCACGCCATAGCTGTAGACGTCACCCCTTGTTGATGGTTTACTCCCGTATCCATATTCTTCATGACGACACAAGCAACAGGTTAATTAACTAAACTAGGCCAGATAATATATATTTTGAAATGAATGAACAGGCCGCTATGAGTAGTACCTGGTGGAATATACCCAATGGAGCCTGTAAGTCCATGAATACTAGAAATAGATTGTTGTTCTGGTTGCAGTGGAGCCAACAACCGGGCTAAACCAAAATCACCAATTTTTGCGTTCATATCCCCATCCAGAAGCACATTGCTTGGTTTGATATCACAGTGCACAACCTGTTCCCCACAGTCATTGTGCATGTACTCCAGTGCACTGGCAGCATCAATGGCGATGTTGAGCACCTCTTCAGCGTTGAGCCCCGCCCCATTCTCATGCTGTTTGCGTCGCTGGATCCAGTCCTCCAGGCTTCCATTGCTCATTAGCTCATAAACCAGAGCACGGAAGTCGTTGCCAGAGAAATCCGCACTTGCACAAATTGTGACCAGCTTTATGAGGTTACGATGCCTCATCTTTCTTAGAGTCCCACACTCTGAAACCCAGGTCTTTGGTGCTCCCATTTTATGCAGGTCCAGTACTTTGATGGCCACTGGTGTTCCATCATGTAGCATAGCTTTGTACACCGAACCAAAGCTTCCGACCCCGATGAGGTTTGTCTCGTCGAAGGTGTCGGTCACGTCACATAGCTCTTTGTATGAAATGAGCCGGTGATTTCTTCTGATCAAACTACCTGCTGTGGCTACTCTTGGCCTTGCATTTGCTAAATGTCTCTTGGACAAGAGCATAACAAAAATCACACCAAGGATTGAAATGGCAGCTGCTGATGCAGCAGCAGCTACAATGACTATGTCCCTTTTTCGGCGGTCAGAGGAATGTTGCGAGTGGTAGCATGCCAAACTTGAGTAGCACAGATTTGGGTTTCCATCAAGGTAGACAACAGAGTGGTTCTCAAAGATTCCAGTGCTTGGAACCAACCCGCTAAGATCATTAATTGAGAGGTTTAATAGTTGAAGGTGCAGCTTGGATAGGCTCCCAGGTATGCTACCGGTTATCTTGTTGCTTGAGAGGTCTAGGCTTTGCAAAGCTCCTAGTGCCCCAATACTATCGGGGATCACTCCTGACATAGCATTTCTGCTCAAGTATAATGTTTGCAGTCTTTGGCACTGCCCAATCGAGCGTGGGATACTGCTATTGAGTAAATTGTCTGACAAATCAATGGCGACGATGTTCTGTAGCTGACCAATTGTGTCAATTGATGCAGCAGTAAGTGAGTTATGTGACAGGTTAAGAATAGAGCTAAGGCTGCTGAGTTCAAACAGAGATGCAGGGATGTCCCCATGAAGGTTGTTGCTTGATATATCTAATGAATCAACATGGTGGAGGAGACCCAGCTCTTCTGGAACTCTACCGACCAACTCATTCTGTCCGATGTTCAGCGTTGCTAGCGCAGTAAGATGCCCAATTTCCATTGGTACCGGGCCAGATAGCTTGTTCCTTGTAAGCTCAAGAACTCCTAGCTTCTTGAGATGGCCTCTCTGGTGGAATACTCCCGGAAAGCTGATTGTAACTCATGTTGAGTAATGTTAGGGATGTTAAACGCCCTATGGACGGCGGTATTTGACCACTTATCCTATTGGAACCAAGGAACAGGTACGAAAGAGAGCTTGACAGGTTGCCAACTGAATCTGGAAGCGAGCCCCCGATGAGATTCTCAGCGATTGAAAGGTACTGCAGCTTGGTGCTGTTTGTGAGGTCAGAAAGGATTTTTGTTGTGTCTGAAATTTGATTACCCCGAATATTGTATGTGAGGAGGTTACTAAGTCCACTAAGACCTGGTGGCACTGAGCCACTAAACAGGTTGTAGGACATCCTTAGGGTTTCAATCTTTGTCAGATTGTGGATAGATGATGGGATCGGACCATGGAACCTGTTGAAGCAAATGTTCAACGTCCGGAGGTTTGGGAGACGATGACCAAGATCACTCGGAATCTCACCGTGAAGGTGATTGCTTGGAAATGCAAGCAAAACAAGGGCAGAGATGTTGTAAAGTGCCTGGGGAACAACTCCTGAGAGAATGTTACTACTAAGGTCTAGTGTTTGAAGCCGATCAAGTTTACCAAGTTGGCTAGGAATGTTCCCCTCAAAGTGGTTATTCTGTAGCTTCAAAGAAATAAGTGCTGAGAGGTTGCCAATGTGAGGGCTAATGCTTCCGGACAAGTTGAGACCTCGGAGGTCCAGCTCCGAGACCCTACCTGCGTGATTACACATGATCCCCGTCCATGTGCATGCTGAGGAGCTATCCCCCACGACGATAGCGCTCTTGATGGGTCTTTGGTGACACTGGATTTCAAAGCAAGTAGAGCCTCTCGATCCGTAAGCAGGTTGCTTCTTGGAGGAGCAGATTGACATGAACCTAACAAGAAAACAGTACATAATAATACCGACACTAAAAAGAGCCATTGAACGTTCATTCGCATCTTGAGTTGGATCGTCGATCTCTGCGTGCAAAATTAATTACAATGAAAATGAAAGGAGATAACAAGAGCCAATATTACTATTGATCGAGAAAGCAAATTAAGGAAGTAATGGTAATTTGAACAAATAGAAACTAAAAAAGGCATAGGCGGTAATAAGATTGGGTACCGGAAGAAATGAGATGGTGCGATACGTACCTGATAATTCTTTCTTTTTGCAGAAAAAGCTGATAGAACTCGATTGGGTGAAGCTTTATTTGCCAGGAAGCTCCTGCAGATAAGCAGCATCACCGTTTTGCAGTGTGAAGGATGTAAGCTCCTACATATAAGCGCGGCAGCACCCTTTCGCAACTGAAGGATGTAAGCTCCCGTCTATTAAACAATATCCCAGCGCAACTACCATGATTGAAGTCAAAAGCGAACGTGAGTGTGAAGTCTGAACCAACCCTTGACAGCCATGTGTGCAAGTGGCCAAGAAGTCAAGAATACAGGGTGCCATTTTTGGTGTCTAGTCACCATCAAATTTAAAGAGACACGGAAACTAGCCGTTGAATGTAGAATTGTAGATTCTCATCTTCAGTTGGCTCGTGGACCTCTGTTTGCAAAATTACGTACAAAGACGCGGAAACTATGGGGGTCCCTTTTGGATTTCTCGTCATGAAGGTGTTGGGGTTTGGCAGAACACCCTCAAAACTAGATAGTTGTACAAAGTGTAGCCTAAAATCATCCCAAAATATAGGTATCTCAAATATAGAAGAAGTGAAAAAAAAGGTGGCGCTTTCTCTGTATCCCGCGAATCGAAGGAACGAACCCCCCTTTCTTTGTGGCGGCATCGTCGTCAGGGGTGGGTTACCGTGGAAATTATATATTATATAGTAATTGCAGTAGTCGAATTATTATGTATTATTATAGTACTATTTTGATTCTGATCTTAGGTGACTGGTATGACGCAGGGTGGTGGAAATTATATATTGCATAATAAATGCAGCTCATGTTCTTCGATTCTGATCTTAGGTGACTGATATGACGCAGGGTGTTGGAAATTATATATAGTATAATAATTGCAGCTCAGGTTCTTCAGCAG
Source organism: Themeda triandra (assembly GCA_018135685.1). Lineage (NCBI taxonomy): Eukaryota > Viridiplantae > Streptophyta > Magnoliopsida > Poales > Poaceae > Themeda > Themeda triandra. The sequence goes on from JAENPR010002197.1 coordinate 44,157, forward strand.
CAATAGTCGAATCATTATATATTATTATAGTAATATATTTTGATTCTGATCAATTTGACGCAGGGTGTTAGTTCGTTGTTGCCACATACTCCCTGCGTATTCGTTTGTTGATAGCCAATAGCCGCCGGCTGCCTGTCGGCATCCAGTCTTGGCCTTGAATCCCGAGCAGCTGCCTGCCTATTTCCTCACTGCTTGTTTCCCTTTTCCTTTCCTGGTGCATCATCCATCGATCATCATCAGGAGCTGCTAGCGATTGAACGTTCTACCGTAGAACGGTCGTCGCTGGGGCCCGCCCACTTCCCCCGCATCGCACACGCACCGCCCGCCTCCCCCCACATCGCACACCACCCCGCGCGGGCACGCGGACGCCCCCGGCATACGCGGCACACACGACGCCCCGCCGCCGCGACACCGCACACACACTCGCGACGCGAACGCACGCGCGCGCCCCTGCTCCCACCTCCATGGCCGACGCAGCCTCCCCGAAACATCACAAAGCCCGATAAAAGGAAAACCGAAAATGAAACAAAGAAAAAAAATTGCAATTAGAAACAAGAGATGAATACAATTGAAACATGGAGATGAATACAGTTGAAATAGAGCAGCAAATAATACTGAAATAAAGCAGCAAACACTGCTGAAACAAGCTTGAAGTGGGAACGAAACACAGGGAACAAAACATTTGAAACAGAGCAGCAAACAAATACTGAAACAAAAGCAGTAAACAAAAAATACTGAAATAAACTTGAAGAGGCAATGAAACACTGGGGGCAAAACATTTGAGACAGAGCAACAAACAGTACTGAAACAAAGCCCCCCCTTACTGAAAGTTAGTAACACTCAGGCGGGTACCAACTTACTGAAAGTTGAATCAAGATTGCCTTGACGAAGCCCCCCCTGCACTACCATCTCTGCAAATTTTTTGATATGCAAGGTGTCCACCTCAACAATCCACTATCACGTGTAATTAAAGTTCCACAGGTAGTTATGATATTCTCGTCAATATACATTTAAATATCCACATTAGTGTGCCACACTTCCACCAACATTAGTTTATAATAGTTAATCTCTTTATAAGAATTATATAAATAGTTAAATTTTATTCGAATTCATTAGTTCTGAGCGACACACAGGGTATTAGTTTTAGTTATTGTGATCCAGTGACAGTAGCTACGAGGGGTGTTATTTTATTAACTATTGTGAGGAGCGAGAGGGTCGACATATAGATTAGGAGACAATGATGATTGGTAATGTTGTAGATTGATGATTGGTAATGTTGTAGATCTTACGTTATACCGCTTGAACGGGAGCGGGCCTCGGCCCAACAGGGGCGGGAGTCGGGTTTTCCCACGCGCCTCGGTTGCTCGCCACGGGGTGGATGACCACACCCCGCTCCCCCTATGCCGCTCCGACCCTCACTCTCTCTCGCTCACTCTCTCACTCTCTCCCATCTCTCTCTCTCTCTCTCTCTCCGACGACGGGCAACGACGGCAATGCCTCCTCGTCTCTCCTCCCTCCTCTCCACGATGGCAGCGAGCTCCTCCCACACACCCATGCTCCTCCTCCTTCCTCCCCCCTCCCCCATGGTGTCGGCGAGCTCCTTCCGGCTTCTCCTCCCTCCGCTCCCTCCCCCCATGGTGGCGGCGGCCTCAGATCCGCGGGATCCGGCAACGGCAGCCTCAGATCCGCGGGATCCGGCGACGGCAGCCTCGGATCTGCGGCGGCCTAGGGTTTCAGCAACGGCGGCGAGCTCCTCCCTCCTCCGCGTGCTCCTCCTCCCTCCTCCCCATGCCGGCGATGGCTGCGAACCGGGTGGCCTAGGGTTTCGGCGAGTGGGCGGTGTCCAAATCTGGCGCCAGCAGCGGCAGATCCAGCCGCTGCTGGCGCAGATCCGGCGCGTCCAAGCACCTCCTCCCCGGTTCCGCTGGCGCCCTGCCTTCTCCTTCGTCTTCGGTGGCATTGGATCTAGCGGATCGAGCTCACCGGGTAGGTCTCACGCCGCGTTCTTTTTTCCTTTTTATCGGGTGTTTGAACTGCCCCCTCCGGGGTGTTTCAACTGCCCCTGCAGGGTGTTTCAGGCTGTTTTTGACGGTTTGTTTCGATTTGAATAAGTGTCCGACGAGCCCCCTCCGTGTTCAAAAATCTCTCCACCATTTTGTTTCATTAGTTCCCCTTGTCATGTTTCATTAGGGATCTAGGTTTCGTTTCAGTGTACGTGTCGCCGGTGTTTCGGGGCAATTTGAAGCATGTTTTCCGTTGTTTGTTTCGGCTTTGTTTCGGTACTGTTTGTTGCTCTGTCTCAAATGTTTTGCCCCAGTGTTTCATTGCCTCTTCAAGTTTATTTCAGTATTTTTTGTTTACTGCTTTTGTTTCAGTATTTGTTTGCTGCTGTTTCAAATGTTTTGTTCCATTTGTGTTTCGTTCCCACTTCAAGCTTGTTTCAGCAGTGTTTGCTGCTTTATTTCAGTATTGTTTGCTGCTCTATTTCAACTGTATTCATCTCCATGTTTCAATTGTATTCATCTCTTGTTTCTAATTGCAATTTTTTTCTTTGTTTCATTTTCGGTTTTCCTTTTATCGGGCTTTGTGATGTTTCGGGGAGGCTGCGTCGGCCATGGAGGTGGGAGCAGGGCGCGCGTGCGTTCGCGTCTTGCGAGTGTGTGTGCGGTGTCGGCGGCGGGGCGTCGTGTGTGCCGCGTATGCCGGTGGCGTCCGCGTGCCCAGCGGGGTGGTGTGCGATGTGGGGGAGGCGGGCGGTGCGTGTGCGTGCGGGGAAGTGGGCCGGGCCCTGCTAGCGGCGACCGTTCTACGGTAGAACGTTCAATCGCTAGCAGCTCCTGATGATGATCGATGGATGATGCACCAGGAAAGGAAAAGGGAAACAAGCAGTGAGGAAATAGGCAGGCAGCTGCTCGGAATTCAAGGCCAATACTGGATGCCGACAGGCCGCCGGCGGCTATTGGCTATCAACAAACGAATACGCAGGGAGTATGTGGCAACAACGAACTAACACCCTGCGTCAAATTGATCAGAATCAAAATATATTACTATAATAATATATAATGATTCGACTATTGCTGCTGAAGAACCTGAGCTGCAATTATTATACTATATATAATTTCCAACACCCTGCGTCATATCAGTCACCTAAGATCAGAATCGAAGAACATGAGCTGCATTTATTATGCAATATATAATTTCCACCACCCTGCGTCATACCAGTCACCTAAGATCAGAATCAAAATAGTACTATAATAATACATAATAATTCGACTACTGCAATTACTATATAATATATAATTTCCACGGTAACCCACCCCTGACGACGATGCCGCCACAAAGAAAGGGGGGTTCGTTCCTTCGATTCGCGGGATACAGAGAAAGCGCCACCTTTTTTTCACTTCTTCTATATTTGAGATACCTATATTTTGGGATGATTTTAGGCTACACTTTGTACAACTATCTAGTTTTGAGGGTGTTCTGCCAAACCCCAACACCTTCATGACGAGAAATCCAAAAGGGACCCCCATAGTTTCCGCGTCTTTGTACGTAATTTTGCAAACAGAGGTCCACGAGCCAACTGAAGATGAGAATCTACAATTCTACATTCAACGGCTAGTTTCCGTGTCTCTTTAAATTTGATGGTGACTAGACACCAAAAATGGCACCCTGTATTCTTGACTTCTTGGCCACTTGCACACATGGCTGTCAAGGGTTGGTTCAGACTTCACACTCACGTTCGCTTTTGACTTCAATCATGGTAGTTGCGCTGGGATATTGTTTAATAGACGGGAGCTTACATCCTTCAGTTGCGAAAGGGTGCTGCCGCGCTTATATGTAGGAGCTTACATCCTTCACACTGCAAAACGGTGATGCTGCTTATCTGCAGGAGCTTCCTGGCAAATAAAGCTTCACCCAATCGAGTTCTATCAGCTTTTTCTGCAAAAAGAAAGAATTATCAGGTACGTATCGCACCATCTCATTTCTTCCGGTACCCAATCTTATTACCGCCTATGCCTTTTTTAGTTTCTATTTGTTCAAATTACCATTACTTCCTTAATTTGCTTTCTCGATCAATAGTAATATTGGCTCTTGTTATCTCCTTTCATTTTCATTGTAATTAATTTTGCAGAGATCGACGATCCAACTCAAGATGCGAATGAACGTTCAATGGCTCTTTTTAGTGTCGGTATTATTATGTACTGTTTTCTTGTTAGGTTCATGTCAATCTGCTCCTCCAAGAAGCAACCTGCTTACGGATCGAGGCTCTACTTGCTTTGAAATCCAGTGTCACCAAAGACCCATCAAGAGCGCTATCGTCGTGGGGGATAGCTCCTCAGCATGCACATGGACGGGGATCATGTGTAATCACGCAGGTAGGGTCTCGGAGCTGGACCTCCGAGGTCTCAACTTGTCTGGAAGCATTAGCCCTCACATTGGCAACCTCTCAGCACTTATTTCTTTGAAGCTACAGAATAACCACTTTGAGGGGAACATTCCTAGCCAACTTGGTAAACTTGATCGGCTTCAAACACTAGACCTTAGTAGTAACATTCTCTCGGGAGTTGTTCCCCAGGCACTTTACAACATCTCTGCCCTTGTTTTCCTTGCATTTCCAAGCAATCACCTTCACGGTGAGATTCGAGTGATCTTGGTCATCGTCTCCCAAACCTCCGGACGTTGAACATTTGCTTCAACAGGTTCCATGGTCCGATCCCATCATCTATCCACAATCTGACAAAGATTGAAACCCTAAGGATGTCCTACAACCTGTTTAGTGGCTCAGTGCCACCAGGTCTTAGTGGACTTAGTAACCTCCTCACATACAATATTCGGGGTAATCAAATTTCAGACACAACAAAAATCCTTTCTGACCTCACAAACAGCACCAAGCTGCAGTACCTTTCAATCGCTGAGAATCTCATCGGGGGCTCGCTTCCAGATTCAGTTGGCAACCTGTCAAGCTCTCTTTCGTACCTGTTCCTTGGTTCCAATAGGATAAGTGGTCAAATACCGCCGTCCATAGGGCGTTTAACATCCCTAACATTACTCAACATGAGTTACAATCAGCTTTCCGGGAGTATTCCACCAGAGATAGGCCATCTCAAGAAGCTAGGAGTTCTTGAGCTTACAAGGAACAAGCTATCTGGCCCGGTACCAATGGAAATTGGGCATCTTACTGCGCTAGCAACGCTGAACATCGGACAGAATGAGTTGGTCGGTAGAGTTCCAGAAGAGCTGGGTCTCCTCCACCATGTTGATTCATTAGATATATCAAGCAACAACCTTCATGGGGACATCCCTGCATCTCTGTTTGAACTCAGCAGCCTTAGCTCTATTCTTAACCTGTCACATAACTCACTTACTGCTGCATCAATTGACACAATTGGTCAGCTACAGAACATCGTCGCCATTGATTTGTCAGACAATTTACTCAATAGCAGTATCCCACGCTCGATTGGGCAGTGCCAAAAAGACTGCAAACATTATACTTGAGCAGAAATGCTATGTCAGGAGTGATCCCCGATAGTATTGGGGCACTAGGAGCTTTGCAAAGCCTAGACCTCTCAAGCAACAAGATAACCGGTAGCATACCTGGGAGCCTATCCAAGCTGCACCTTCAACTATTAAACCTCTCAATTAATGATCTTAGCGGGTTGGTTCCAAGCACTGGAATCTTTGAGAACCACTCTGTTGTCTACCTTGATGGAAACCCAAATCTGTGCTACTCAAGTTTGGCATGCTACCACTCGCAACATTCCTCTGACCGCCGAAAAAGGGACATAGTCATTGTAGCTGCTGCTGCATCAGCAGCTGCCATTTCAATCCTTGGTGTGATTTTTGTTATGCTCTTGTCAAGAGACATTTAGCAAATGCAAGGCCAAGAGTAGCCACAGCAGGTAGTTTGATCAAGAAGAAATCACCGGCTCATTTCATACAAAGAGCTATGTGACGTGACCGACACCTTCGACGAGACAAACCTCATCGGGGTCGGAAGCTTTGGTTCGGTGTACAAAGCTATGCTACATGATGGAACACCAGTGGCCATCAAAGTACTGGACCTGCATAAAATGGGAGCACCAAAGACCTGGGTTTCAGAGTGTGGGACTCTAAGAAAGATGAGGCATCGTAACCTCATAAAGCTGGTCACAATTTGTGCAAGTGCGGATTTCTCTGGCAACGACTTCCGTGCTCTGGTTTATGAGCTAATGAGCAATGGAAGCCTGGAGGACTGGATCCAGCGACGCAAACAGCATGAGAATGGGGCGGGGCTCAACGCTGAAGAGGTGCTCAACATCGCCATTGATGCTGCCAGTGCACTGGAGTACATGCACAATGACTGTGGGGAACAGGTTGTGCACTGTGATATCAAACCAAGCAATGTGCTTCTGGATGGGGATATGAACGCAAAAATTGGTGATTTTGGTTTAGCCCGGTTGTTGGCTCCACTGCAACCAGAACAACAATCTATTTCTAGTATTCATGGACTTACAGGCTCCATTGGGTATATTCCACCAGGTACTACTCATAGCGGCCTGTTCATTCATTTCAAAATATATATTATCTGGCCTAGTTTAGTTAATTAACCTGTTGCTTGTGTCGTCATGAAGAATATGGATACGGGAGTAAACCATCAACAAGGGGTGACGTCTACAGCTATGGCGTGATGCTCCTCGAGATGATCACTGGGAAGAGCCCTCTCGAACAGCGCTTTGGAGGGGACATGGATCTTTCAAAATGGGTGCGAGATAATTTCCCACATCAAGCTCAAGATTTAGTTGATAAAGCGCCTCATCAGCGCTATCACTGATGCCATGCCTGAAGGAGAGCAGGAAAGTAATACCGAGCAGCTACTACTGAACTGCCTGTTAGTTCCATGATGGAAGTGGCCTTATCTTGTGTTGCCCAATCTCCAGATACACGAAGTAGCATGCATGATTCTCTCCTAAGGTTGATGCAGATAAAGGAGACCTACTTGCGCAACCGCAGTACCATGTGCACAACCAGGATAGTACGTTGATGTATCGCTGTGGATCTCGACAAATAAACCACACATGTTTTTCTTTTCAGATTTTTGTATTGGTGTAAGACGTACAAATGGTGATCCCAACTGTCTAGCTAAATTAATTTTCCTAAATGTCAAAGCTCAAAATGTTCATATACAAGAATCCGTCTAAACAGAAATATAAACAGCTCCGCCCATCCGTTTTTCAATTCAAGTTTGTTGGAGTAATAATTCTGAAGTTAGTGAAGCTGGAGTTAAGCCGAAGCCGGAAGCATAAGCTTGGCGTGTTTGAATTGGCAGCGTGCAGCGGGAACGGCAGTTGCCGCGGTGACCATGTATGTTACCGTTCCGTATTATAATAAATAAAAAAATATTTATATTTATATGTACTTTTATCAATATATATTCCAATGCATGTGTATGTTTTAGTATGCTAGTAGTTTCTCTTTTACTTCCTTGCCATCAAGCCCACACGTGCTGAAACTTCTGTCCTTCCAATTCCAATAAAAAAAATGGTTGCCTTAAGGGTCTTTTGCTGAAGCTTGACGCGGCTGGAAGCACAAGTCTTGTCCCAGCCGAGCGTCTCTTCCATTGACTGCCGGAATGCAGCAACGCGCGGCAGTACCTGGTGTGGTGAGCTCGAATTGAAGACTCCATCAACTGGTACCGGATCAGCGGAACAGGGACGTATCTCGCCCGGAACAACCGGAATCATGCCCGGTACGCGATACGGCCATTTTTATACGGGTGTACAGGATATAGTAGAGCCTATCATCGATCCGCTTGGCTTGTAGCCCATCTAATTATAAGGCCTGTTTTCATCGGTGAAACAAATGAGTCCGGTAAAGACCACACACTCACAAGTCACATGAGTAAAATGCTTTTAGTACCAACAAGGTTATTTTAACAATGCTCAATCGGCATAAAAAAATCAGTTAGCCCTCTTGTCGCCAGGCCTAGTAGCGGAGTTTTGTAACCTAGCTCTTGGAGGCAAGGAGTTTTGCAGGATTGGCCTGGTCTTCGCCGGGCTGAATCTCTATGCATCCTTGGGACCTGTAATGGGTGGTATGGTATGAACGGGTACCAACTTAATGAAATTGAGGCAAGATTGCCTTGACGCAGCCCAACCCCCCCCCCCCCCCCAAAAACCATTGGCCTGGGTCTTCGCCGGGGCTGAATCTCTATGCATCCTTGGGGCCATTGTAATCGAGGGCGGGGTATGGTATGAACGGGTAAACTTACTGAAAGTTGAGGCAAGATTGCCCAGCCCTCAAGAATCACCATGCCTTGACGTAGCCCCCCAACACACACACACACACACACCCCATTGGCCTGGTCTTCGCCGGAGTGCGAATCTCTATGCATCCTTGGGACGTGTAATCGAGGCGGTATGGTATGAACGGGTAAACTTACTGAAAGTTGAGGCAAGATTGCCCAGCCCTCAGAATCACCATGCCCCCCCTCTCCCTCCCTCCATCTACCAGCCCTCAAGAATCACCAACACAAATCGTGGCGAAGGCAGGAATATTTTGTAGGTGTGGCGGGTTTGTTCTTGCCAATGTTGATGGCCGGCTCACCATCTCTGCACTACCAACGCATGTCTGTAATAATTAACACACGTCTGTAATAATGACTTGTTGGAAAGCCAGCATGGCAGGGGTATACGCGTGTCTCCGCGAGAACTAACACAGATTTGCGTTTGTACACGTACGTAGTAAACCTGCAGAATTTTATTTTAGACGGATTCCTTAAAAAGGCACATTTACGTGTTGGGCCTAGCCGTGTACACATTTGTGTTGGGCCTGATATCACTGTATGTCAATCGGGTCGTTGCTTTCCATCAAAACTATTCGCTGGATGAATTTGGCAGCTTAGCTAACCGGTGGCTGTTGTGTTTCAGCCAAATTCAACTAAATCTGCCCATATTCTTCCAGCTGAACACGGCCTTAGCTTACCTAGCCTGTAAAAAGAAATGAAAAACAACTAGCACGGAATTTCATATCTCAAACTTAGATTCATAGGACCTATATTTCTTGTAGAAAATATTGGATCAAAACGTTTTCTCGTCAGCAACAAACATAGCAAATCTCCTCGCTAACAAAAGTACAACTGAACCAACAATTTTCCTAGCCAAAAAAATATAGCAGAATATGAATTTATAACAAAAAAAAACCTAAAACAGTGACTCCATCTCAATAAGAGCAATATCAGCACCTAGCATCAGCAATACATCTCGTCAACACTTTGTTTGAGTGATGAGAGTTTACCACCAACTACTACAAGAGTCTTACAACAATTGAGATGCAAAATGTACCCCCAACATCAAGTATTTTTGTACAGCAACTTCCAAACAAGAAAGGCAAACACTAGGACTATTACAAACAAGAAGAGGTGCCAACTCATCATGTGTGAGCATGGAATGCCCGGAGAGCTTCTTGGAATTCCTGGAGAGCTTCTTGTTCTATGTTGTATTTTCTGTGGAAATCGATGGACTTGAGCATGTGCTATGGCCTAGCTGTTGCAGAAAGCATATGTAAACATCATTGGCAAAAGGCATGTGATAGTCATCACAATTGTCCATGTCTAAGACTAAAGGAAGTCAAATCATTGCAAATGTCCATACAACAAGATAAACATAAGGCAGACTCTAGATATGAGATGAAACCCTATTTTCCCACATATGATTTCCCCATTCATCTCTTTTAATAGCCCAAAGCAGCGTTGTCGAACTTTGCTTATGGTAGGTAGAAGAATGCATAAGAAATTTGGCACAGGTCGGAGGAACTTTGCCACGTGGGGAAGGCGGAATCGAACCTACATTCGTGTACTATAGAAGACACCCTAAACATCAATTTTATATAGTAGTATGTAGTCATTGGTTAATAAGACATGTACCAGTATTTTTTAGTGAAAAATACAGCAGGGGAGGACCCAATGTGAGATCTTGTTAGAAGTACAAAAGGCATGTAGTATGAAAAACAATCAAAAACCAGAAACATACAGGAGGCTGATGGAGCCACGTACTGGTCCCTTTTCTCGTTCAGACTCCACTGCTGCAGGAGTTTGCTATAGAGCTAGGTCTGCTTGTGCATTGTATCCCTTAATCCTCCTTTAGTTCTGACAGCTGACTAGTTGCTGATGTAGTGAATCAATGTCAATGGTCCATCCACTTCACGAGCTCTACATGCTCTCATTATTCCTCCTTGGCTCCATGAGTTTAATTAGCTGTATTATGACACCCCGTCAGGTTTTTGTCTATGTTTGAAGCTGATCGTTCAAACGCCTTGCAGTGCTGAGATTGATAATTGTATCCTGCCTAACTCTCATGATACCATCAAGCCCAGCCTGCAGCCAAACTTTCCTAACATCCTTGCATTTGAATTTTGAAGAAAAGGTGAACCCGTACTTAATCAATCTTCCTTGCAGCCGAAATCTATTTTCTTGCCACACATGCCCAAATTCACTATAAGGGCCAAAGCAGGCCGTTATAACTTAGCTTTTGAATCCCTCCTTGAGTAAATTTAAACAATATTTAGGTAAGAATAAACATGAATATTGATTAAAGTTCAGCAAATAATAAAAATTCAATAGTTCTTGAATGGTTCACTACATCTAAAGTAAAAATAGTAATATTTGCCTTTTTCCCAACTAGTGAGGCTAAGAGTATTTATCGCTAAGCATCTTACCCAGATGTTTAGCTAGTGAAGAGCTGAAAGTGTCTTGAGCGGCAATAATAAGACAACTGTTATTATCCTTGTAGCATATACGCGTTGAATTATGCCCATATGGTATCATTCTAATATGCAACTTTATATCTTTTGGATCATGTTGTGTTTTTCAGGACCTTGACTTGACCTTGATTCCAAAAATCCTGTTTTTCAATATTGCTGAGAGGATTGCCAAGTTCATTGTGAGGTATATCATCAACCCAAACAGCAAGTTTCATGACCCTGAAGGTCGCCGCAACAATAAACAATATATAGATGAAGAATAAAGACGTCATTGGAAGCATGGCATGAGCTGCTTCTTGACACCGGCCATATGTATGCATGCATTGGATGTTGTCTGCAGTGAGTTTCAGTTTGGCGCTTCGTAAAATTGTACCTTAATTGATCGACCTATGTTGTGTTTAAAACTAGCTAGTGTACGTGTGGGATGTGTGCCGGTTGGGTCATTAGTTCGTTTATTGAACTCTGTTTTGTGTTGAACTCGTTTGGATTCTATGAGCACACTTTGGGTAATTGAACTCTAATCTGTGTTGTTTTGTGTGATTATCAGTGATGTCAGTAATGTTCTACCAATTAGCTAGGGCGTGCGGTGGTCACTAGCTTCATATTTTTATACATCTATCACAGACGCGTGCTACCACGCTATCACAGATGTTTGTTTGAAATGCTTGTCGGTGGTAGTACTCTATTGCAGACGTGCAATGCCTGTCTGTGATAGGTCACTTTCACGAACGTCTTAGTAGAGACGCGGGCTCGCGTGTCTGTGATAGGTCCGAACACATGTCTGTGGTAGGCTTTTTTTACATAGAGGCGATAGGTTTATTCTTCAGAAAACTAGACAAATTCTCCGCGTTGCTGCAGAAATTGTGAATTATTGGATTCCGTTGTACGGTGACGTGGTGAATAAAGTAGTTTTGCCGACATTATGTTACAGCTGCATGTGCTAGTCGATTTTAATTTTATATGGTAGTGCATTGTCTAGTTGGACAATTTTTATAAAATTTTACTTAGTGGATGTGATAGTAGATTTCCTTGTTGGATAGCTTGCATGTTAAGAGAATTAGCTAGTAGGGTTTGTCTATATAGGAGGTATAGATACGAATGGTAGGCGTCGAGCATTGGGTGTCGGCCACTGAAACCTAGAGCAGGCGATCAGTCAAGCAGGAAGACCAAGAGTACTTGCTTTCTTCAGTGGACAGTGTCGTGTGCTCTTAACTAAGACGCAGGTCCATGAGATACCAGCCCACAAACAAAATCCATCCGTGCGTCATGTCATCAGCCAACAACCATGTGTATTTCGCGTATATACACAAAATATACCTATCGCGATAGGTTTTGTATATGTTTTAGGTACGGGGGCCGTCATGTCATCAGACAACCACCATGTATACAGCTGCCTCTGGCCCTGGGCGCAAAGTGTAATAAACAACCATGTAATAAGTGTAATATAGTGTCCAGGATCGGAGCGGATCCAGCCTAATATGGGATTGATGTCCCCTCTACTACACGGTCTATACCATAGATTATAACTTCACTTATGAATGTCAATTTACAATGAAAACCAGAGAAGCAATCAACAGGGCTGGCTCTGCACCTAAGTGGCCATCGCCTCCCCAGGCCCAGGCCCAAAGCACAAATCCACAACGCGGGCGTCTCCTTCTCAACCTCCTGCGTTCGCAAATGCACCTCTTCGCTAGACTGCTGTAACACCCAAAATTTTGCAATATTTTTAAATGCTGAAAATGAATTATTTATGCAATCTTTGGGAATATTTAACATGAGCAAAATAATATTTCTAAAGAAATTAAAATCAAATATAAGGCTAAATACATTGTTGATGCACTCATGCTGCTGCATAATTTATTTTGTGTTGTTTGGTTTTGACCAAAAATTGAATTGGGATTCAAATTCTTTTGAAAATCCTTTTGCCCCGACCCGCTCCCTTGTGCGCCCGGTCAAGCCACGGCCGCTGTTCGTGGCATGAGGCCAGGGTCGCGACCCAGCCGCTCCCCTTCCCCCCTTATGCTCTTCTTAGCACGCACGCCACCGCCTCGCGCACCCGCTCCTCCTCTCTCGCCTCGCCCGAGCACCAGCGCCATAACCGCATCACCCGCCGCCGAATTGTCGGGCTCGGCTCGAGCTCGCCAATTCCCCCTCCACGGATCGCCTCCCCGCCCCTGTTACCTCCAGCGGCAACCGCGCGGTCAAGCAACAGCCATTTCACCGCTCAATTCCGCGATTGGGCCACGAATCGGCGTTCGCCCGACCTCGCCGGAGCCGCCGTCCGTCCTCTCACCACGCGTGTCGCCCTCGTTCCTCCCGGCCTCCAGATTCGCCCTAGGTGAGTTCGCGCTCGCGTGCTCTCTCTCCCCATACTCTCCCCGTCGTCCGCCGTGGCCCTTAGGCCGATTTTCACCGTCGCCGGCGAACTTCCGCGCAGCGCAGCCGGCGGCCTGTTCCGGCCGGCCAAGCTTCTCCTCCCTCATCTTCTCATCCCGGCCGTCCGATCCGGATCGGACGATCCAGATTAGAACTTAACCCTTCATGGTTAAAATTGTTAAAGAGACCACGATGTTTCCATTAATTACGTATTAGTCCCTAGCTGATTGGATAAGGCTGATTTCCCATTTATTTACATGCCATTAAACTTCTAGTAAATTACAGGATTGCCACTAGATTCAAATGCCTATAAAATCCCCATTTTAACTCTGTTTTGATCCGTTCAAATTTCGTTGGATTCGTAATCTCGTAAACTTTATGTTAGTGGCACTTTTAGTACTGTTTACAACTTTTAAAATTTGATTTTATATTTAATTCCTTATTTTATAATAGGGAAACTTGTTGAATTCATAACTTCTCTGTTTTAAGTCCGATTTAGGTGATTTTCACGCCTATGTGTTTGTAGCGACACATAGATTAATTTTATAGACTTTACTATTTGTTTTATTACTGTTGGTGTACTATTCTAATTATAGAATTGTTTTCCTCGTGCATGATTGCCTATGGATGATTTTATGTGGATGTATTATCGAGTATAGACGGTGAGCTTTATCACGTTGAGCAGGAGCAATATATTGAAGATCAACAGTGCCAGCAGGAGTTTGATAATCAAGGCAAGTATAGTTTGAGTTTCCTTCTATGACTATGATCCCTGTAGCTTAATTAATGTTTATGCAATGAACGATAAAAATAACTTTTAGCAACTTGAGGATTTATCTGTAAGAGAACCTCCAGGATTTGAGTATAACCTGTGAGGGCCATATGGCTCGGCTTTAGCTCAGTATGAGTAATTTTTCTAACTTGTTAGAGGTTACTCGAAAGGGCGCAAGAGGGTGTGACTCGGGTTGGGTGTAGTACGGCTTTTGTCCTAATGTGTATAGGCTGCAGGTCGTTGTGCCATTGGAAGGAGGGCCCTACACTTGCGATCACAAAACCTTAGTGGCCCTAACTTGTTAGACGAACCTTTGAAAGGCTTCATAGTGAACCCTACCGGCCTTCCTTGGAAGTGGGCTAAGAGGTTGGCCGCCTCGGGCGAAAAGGGTAAATCATGACTCACGAAAAAAGTGTATACCTCTGCGCGAGTTTATTAAACCGGTATACTAGCCTTGCTCAAGGACACGAGTGGCCTTGAATCCTTACACTAAGATGATGACTATTGATTGTTAACTTGCTCATTCTTTACCTTTTATGCTTTATATTAATTATGTTACATTGTTCATAAGTTCATAGGATCAACCTACTTGCTATACTTGTTGAGTACGTTTGTACTCACCCTTGTTTTTCCCACCCACACCAGATCAAGACTACAATGAGGATTACCGCCAGGAGTACTAGACTTGTGGTCAACCAGTCGACGTACTGTTGACGGTCGTTAACTCATAAAATTAACAGTCAACTCAGCATGCAAATGGACCTATTTATAAATACTTGATAGATATAGGGTTACCACTGACAGAATTCCACGAGTTTTGGTGAATATCTATTTCTGCAGGGTGATAGCTGAAAACTACCCAAGATGGTCCACATGTCAGGTTTACATAGAGAGAAAGACCGAACGGGTGAAAAAGTATAATCTAGAAGACTCCAGAAGGCGACACCTGAAACCTGGGGCCCACCTGGCATAGACCAGGGGCGGCCGCCCCTAGGTCAGAGTCGGCCGCCCCGTCACCTCAACCAATCAGGTTGAGTCTCGCGGATCCTGCCTCCACCGACTTTGAAGATGAATAAAAACTGTCCATTTAGGTCGGTTTGATCCGAGGGCTGTGGTGTATTCTAGAGGGCTATATAATCAGAGCCCCTGACCCCAGGAGAAACCAGAGAGAATTCAGACTAATTCATTCTCAAGAGAGAACCTCGAGTTCAGAAGCCCTAGATCATGTTTTCTAGAGAGAACTAGCTAGAGAAGGGTCCCTTGAATGGATCTATCTTTATAGGGTATTAGTATCAAGAGAGATTGAGAGAGTATAGAGTGGAGGTAGATTTGGAGGAAGCCGACTGTCGGTGTCTCCTCTCCAGGTGTACCTGCGGGATCAAGTCTCCTAACCCGAGGCTTGGTTTGAGGATCGTTCGGCAATTCAACTTCTAATACTAGTAAGTTCGTTGTTATTATTGTTCTTTGGTTTACATGTTTACTTTATTCGCTTCGCGTTGGGAATAGAGTATTCGTTCTTTAGCATAAGCGTGGTGCTTAGACTAGGTTCACTTGTAGATGCTCCCTATTCGGCCGGAACCATGGTAGTAGTGAGGGAAGTGACAATCCCTTTATTACCTTTGTAATCCACTTCCCGTTGGTAGGTAAGGTAGGTCCTTTGTGCCCAGTTTAGCATCCTCTCGTGGTGTCTTTTTCCTCGGGTACCCCCTTAGAACAATAGTCTCAAAGCTTGCTATAGGTTAGAAGAAGACCGACGAAGGAGTTCTCTCTATATCGCTTAATTCTTACTTGACAAGCAGCACAGGGGTAGTAGTAAAGATCAGGTTAGTCTATTGCACGTTTTCTCCTAGCAGATAAAAACAAATACGATACTCAGGACTTATCTCCCGGGTGAAGTGCTCATCGATATCCGTGCGCTTGCGGATTATTTCTCTTTGATTCTTTCGTGTGCGTATCTAGTGTCAACAAGCAATTCTGGCACCGTTGCCGGGGAGAAAGACGATTACGCTTAGATAACCTAAATCTTGCTCTACCTTGTACCTATACTTTTATCTTTTCTTTCACTTTACTTTTTTGTACATTTTTTTTTCTATCCTTATGGATAATTTAAATTCCATTCCTATCTTTCAATTTTCTGCACCCACGGAGACCAGCCTAGTGCCACATGAGTCATCACAACCTATCCAAACACCTAGCTATAAATTTGAGTCCGCGGTTGATTGCATTGGTCCAAAGCCTATCCTTTTCGGGAGAAGGAGACGAAAACCCTTACCTTCACATTAGAGACTTTGAGCAAACATGTGACTTGTCTTCACATAGAAGGCATGTCGACAAAACCCTCCGTTGGAAGCTATTTCCTTTCTCATTAAAGGGAAAAGCTAGACAATGGTATGATAGAGCTGTAGGTAAGCAACAAGGGGATTGGGGATCCTTACGCTCCAATTTTTGTCTACATTTCTATCCCATCTCCCAAATCGTCGACCTTAGAGTCAAGGTTCTGACTATTAAGCAAGAACCTGAAGAATCTTTGGCCTCATCCTGGAATCGTTTTACTACACTATTAGCATCAGGCCCGGACCTTAGTCTACCAGACCCCATTCTTTTACAACATTTTTATAAAGGTCTGAGTAGAGACAGTAGAAAACTGCTCGACACAACTTCGGGAGGATCATTCTTGCATATCTCTGCTGAGAAAGCAAGATCAATCCTAGACCAAATCCTATCTAGTGAATTAGACAACCTCCTAGAAGTAGAAACTCAAGTAGTGAAGCCAAACCTTTGCCGGATACACCATCAACTTCAGCTAACCCATGTCTTGAGCAAGACAAGGAAGACATTCCACTTCCGATTTTATGCTAGATATTGAACTCGATCTGTTTTTCGATTTTGGAAACATCTTCAACTATCACACAGTGAAGAAGCCACAAGGCAAATATCACCCAATAAAGCCATGCAATATTGATATTCCAACGGAAAGACCTCGGGAGAGCTAGTGTCTATTATGAGCAATGAATGGCTAGAAGAGTCGAGCTTTCCTCGAAATAATTCGTTTGAATTCATCTTCTCTTCCTATTCATTGCATAATTAACAAAGATCACATAGACGCTCTCTATGATCCAGTTGTAGGTATAAACATCATGTCTACCACACTAGCAAAATATCTACAAAGAGACATGACATTAACCCCAAAAGTGAAATTCATAAGAAATCTTTCAAGACAAATTCTTCCCCTGTTTGGGAATCCTACATGTCCTACCACTCCGGTAGAAGAAACCCCTGTTCACTTAAGCTTTTATGTCTTTGACATAGGGGATTTCCACTGTTAATAGGACAACCATTTAGAAGACTTCTTTATGAAGGATAAAGCTGGGAAACTAAACATTTGTTTAGGCAAGATACTCCAGTTTGCAATGTCCATTTCACACTCTTTAAATGCTAGGACCGAGCCCTATCCGCATTATGATCCATTGGAGAAATTTAGAGCAGCTTCTCTAGAATTCCTAGCTAAACCGAGAATTAGAAGACGAAGCTAGATTCTTCATAGAAGAAGAAGCCGGCCCTTCGAGAATGAACCCTTAGATGAGTTTGCCTTACCACCTAAACCTCCTATTGATTTCAACCCTTTACCAGCCGGTCTTAGATATGCCTTTCTAGGAAATGATCCAGAGTCTCCTGTCATCATAGGTGATACTCTCACTCAGGAGCAAACTTTTCGCTTAATGGCTGTCCCAGAAAAACATCAAAAAGCTTTTGGCTACTCACTCCAGGACCTCAAAGGAATTAGTCCTGCCCTTTGTACCCATCGCACTCCCACAGATCCCGATGTTTCACCATCTAGAGAACCCCAACGTAGACACAATAATGCGATGAGGGAAGTTGTTAAGAAAGAAGTTTTAAAATTGTTTACGCCGGGGATCATTTACCCCGTGCCACACGGTGAGTGGGTCAGCCCTGTTCAAGTTGCGCCTAAAAAGGGAGGCATGACTGTTGTCCAAAACGAGAAGAATGAGTTAATCCCTCAACGAACCGTCACAGGATGGCGAATGTGCATAGATTATAGAAAGCTTAATAAGGCAACAAGAAAAGATCACTTTCCTTTGCCTTTCATCGATGAGATACTAGAGTGATTAGCCAATCATTCTTTCTTTTGCTTCCTTGATGGATATTCTGGATATCATTAAATCCCTATCCATCCTGATGATCAAAACAAAAGGACCTTTATATGCCCTTATGGAACCTTTGCTTATCGTAGGATGTCTTTTTGGGTTATGTAATGCACCAGCTTCTTTTCAAAGATGTATGATGTCTATATTTTCTGATATGATTGAAAAGATTATGGAAGTTTTCATGGATGATTTTTCTGTTTATGGAAAAACTTTTGATGAGTGTCTTGAAAACATAGATCGAGTTTTGCAAAGATGTGAGGAAAAACACTTCGTCCTTAATTGGGAAAAGTGTCATTTCATGGTTAGAGAAGGAATAGTGCTAGGACACTTAGTGTCTCGAAAGAGGCATCGAGGTAGATAGAGCCAAAATAGAAGTAATTGAGCAACTACCTCCTCCTATCAATGTGAAAGGAATTAGAAGTTTCCTTGGCCATGCTGGTTTTTATCGTAGATTCATAAAAGATTTCTCATTCATCGCTAGACCTCTTACTCGCTTATTGGCTAAGGATGTTCTTTTTGATTTTGATGATGCCTGCTTACAATCATTTGAGATCCTTAAGAAAGCGCTTATCTCTGCTCCAATCATTCAACCCCCTGATTGGACTTTACCTTTTGAAATTATGTGTGATGCGAGTGACTACGCAGTAGGGGTAGTGTTAGGACAGACTAAGGATAAGAAGCATCATGCGATAGCCTATGCTAGCAAAACTTTGATAGGACCTCAGCTTAATTGTGCTACCACTGAAAAAGAGCTTCTAGCTGTTGTCTTTGCTATTGATAAGTTTAGATCCTACTTAGTGGGTGCCAAAGTGATTGTTTACACTGATCATGCTGCTTTGAAATATTTGCTCACTAAGAAAGATGCTAAACCTCGTTTGATAAGATGGATTTTATTACTCCAAGAATTTGACTTAGAAATAAAATATAAAAGGGAGTAGAAAATTTTGTTGCCGATCACTTGTCTAGAATGCGTTTGAGAAACCACAGGAACTACCCATCGACGACGCACTCCCGGGACGACATGCTCTATGGAATCAACAGATCTGACCCCTGGTATGCGGATATTGTTAATTTTATGGTTGCGGGTTACGTGAACACCAGGAGGCAACAAAAGGAAACTTATCCAGGAGAGTCGTATCACATATGGGATGAACCCTACCTCTTTCGAGTGTGTTCGATGGCCTGTCGAAGATGTGTGCCCAACGAAGAAGGAATCAAAATTATTGAAAGATGCCACTCATTACCATATGGAGGCCATTATGGGTGTTCCGTACATGCGAAGATTTGGCAATGTGGATTCTCCGGCCAACAATGTATGAAGACACAAAAAGACTTCATTCGAAGATGCGGTCCTTGTCAAAGACATGGCAACATTAATTCAAGGGATGCCATGCCACTTGTCAACAATCTCAGACGAGCTCTTTGATGTCCGGGGAGTTGACTTTATGGGACCATTTCCACCGTCGAAGAAATGTGAATACATCTCAGAATGGACTATGTGTCCAAATGGGTCGGTTATGCCATGCAAAAGGCGTATAGTTCAAGCTCCAAGAAGATGTTCGAGGAAATAATATTTCCAAGATTCGGTGTCCCGAGGATAGTCATAAGTGATGGAGGATCACATTTCATCGACAAACATTTCGAGCAATACTTATTGAAGCATGGGTGCGTCATAACGTCGCTACTCCGTATCAGCCTCGGACAAGTGGCCAAGCAGACATCAAATAAGCAAATCAAGAATATTCTTCGAAGAAAACGAGTTAATGAAATGGGAGGCGCATGGAAGGACAAGCTTACCGATGCACTATGGGCATATTGAACAGCATACAAGACACCTATTGGGATGTCACCGTATCGAGTTCTGATGCATGGAAAGACTTGCCACTTACCGGTAGAGCTGGAATTCAAAGCTCACTGGGCCATCAAGAAATAGAATATGGATCTAGAAGGAGCGAGGAGAGAAGAGGAGGATGCAAATCTCTCGAATTAGAAGAATGGAGAGAAAAAGCCTATCACAATGCCAAGATATATACAAAGAGAGAGTGAAAAGATGGCATGACAAGAGAATCAAGATCAAAGAATTCACACCGGAGATAAGGTACTACTTTTTAATTCCGAGGGTCAAACTTTTCGGGCAAGGAAAGCTTGAAAGCAAATGGGAAGGACCGTTCGAAGTAGTAGCTCATCATCACATGGAGCCGTTACACTTCGCAACAACGAAGGTACGTTATTCAATGTAGATGGTCAACGTCTTAAAATATTTTTAGAGCCCATTGAAGAAATAGGTGAAATAGATGAAATAAATTTCTTTCTCAATTAGGTAGTTGGGCCCGACCATTTTTACTTTTTGTTTTTCGGGGTCCACTATATTTTTCTAATGACAAAAATACGTAAAATAGGTTGCGAAAAACCCTGACCGGGGAGGCCACCGTCCGAGGCGGGCCATGCCCGGCCTAGGGTCGCGCCTCCCCGTGACCTCGCCCATTCGCCACCATCTTTTGCATTCGCGTTCCTTCTACACTCTTCCTTCGGGAATTTTTGCTGATTAGGGTTTTTGAGATTACGTTGATCGCGTTATTCCTTCGGAGATTCCCTTTAGATGCTTTCCGGCCCTATATAAAGAAGCCCAACCTTAGGCCAACCTCATTCCATCTAAGCCTCCTCCTCCTAGCATCAAGCTTGCTACACACCCATGGTGAAGCCGGGCTTGGGAAAACTTAGATAGGAGATTGATCCTACGGGATTGATCTCAACACCATCCCAAAGGAGGAGTACGAGTGCAAGGCCATTGTTCTTGCTGAGCCAAAACCTCTAGCCTCTATCCCCAAAACCCCAAGCATACGACTCATTGCTACTTTGCTCAACCGGGCCGTCGCCGCACCCCAAGCCTTTGCTCCTAGAGGGACCTCCACCAAAGGGTCTAGTTGTGAAGCTCCCTGAAGGCACCAAGATCCTCCCTCCCAAGCACAATGAGATGTTTATGGGAGTGAAGACCAACAAGCAAGGAGATCGTCTAGATATAGCACGGAGAGCTCATATTTTGAGGGAGTCCGTGCTCACCCGAGCAAGGTCAAGTTCATCCCTCCTAGGAAGCCCCGAAAGCAGCTCTCACCGCCTCGAAGCTCCGCGGAAGCGCCGCAAGACCGTTCACGAGATTTAGAGAAGGAGTTAGAGACTCGACGCCACAAGAATTATTGCATCTCTAGAAACTGTCAACGCTGGGTCCGCAGTAGAAGTATTGTCACGCCATAGATAGACTTCGTACGCTAGAAAAGAAGACGGATAAGTTAGAGAAGAAAATAGACGATCCGGAGAAGCGTAATAATTAGACAAGATTTATCTTAGCATCGGAAAGGCCTAGTGAGATTTAGATTGCTCCATTAAAGTTTTAGTTTGCGGTGTGCTTAGTTAAAGTTTAGCTCGATCTTAGTTCCTTTTTCAAATACATGTAATCCAGGCCTTAATGAGGATGAATAAAGTTTTCTAGTTATATTTATTACTCGGATATGTGTTGCCTCTTTTGTCTCCACCTTGTTGTGAATGAAGATAATAGGAATCTGGTGTGGGGAGGCAACCGACGCGAAAACTTAACGGATATCAGCGAAACAGCAAAAATATTTGAGAAGATATGACATAAAAATCGCGCTCGGCGAAGCGGACCCCGAGGGGCCACACAGAGGCGGCCACCCCAGATCTCGAGGCGCCCGCCCCCAGGCGGGCTCACTTGGCTCCGGCTTTGTCCCACCGGTCGGGTTTGCTTCCCTACGTTCCAAATTTTATACCGATCACGTTTTCGATTCTTTTTGGAAACACCTTGAATTAAATCACATGCTATATATATTGAGAAGGTAGATTACTTTAATCATGACCCCAAGATAGACTCACACCATGATAATTCCCGGAATCCATGTTGCTTGTTGGGAACGTTATTTACGGGGACCCCATTTTAGGTTGTCATGGACGGTGAGACAGCATGAACCATGAGAACCCGATTTCTTGATGTCTAGTTGCTTGGAGAATTTCTTTTCGAAAAATCTTAAAATTTTAGCTACACTTCTCCGTGGTAATAAATGCCTATAGAACCTTGTCGACAAAAATCCGAAAAAGACCAAGACATGCTTTTTATTTGTGTTGAGAATAGTCTTGGCGTGTTAGAGCCATAGAGGGGTGTCTTACTCATATGATCAAGTACACTTACACCCACATATCCGCTCGCTCCTACACTGGAGTACGCAAAAACATGCTTTCCGCCATTTATCCATCTCCTACACCGAGAGAGGATACATACACTTTTAGGACTTCTATATGCTCAAGGATTGTTATTATCTAGTATTTTGAAAGAAGATTACCATCATCGCCATCGTCATGTTCAAGGAAGTTATTGTATCCAAGATTGAGACATGGGCTATGCAACAACGGTTATTAAAAAAGAGAAAAGAAAAAGAAAGAAAGAGATAGCCCATGAGCTCCAAAGTATTCCGATCCCAAGAGAAGAAAGTTCAAAGAAGTCAAAGAATTATTCCGGTAAGAAGATCAATTCATCATCCAAGAAAAGATCAAGAAAAGCAATGTCTAAGAGTATGACAGGCAAGAGAGGGAAGGAGCATCATTATCATCAATTTAGCCACCAAATATTCCACACACTTGCACACACTTGATCCGTATATGAACCCCTCCGTGGTTCCCGCTTTTTGACTAATCAATATATGCAGTAAAAATGCTATTCTTGAAATACCTTAAACTCCACATAAGCCTTTATAGAATAGGATACAAAGCGAGGCATATCTTCCACATGCCTCTGGCGGAAGTTCTACAAATACCACATATAAAGAGGATTCAGGTGTGCTACATGATGGAGAAGGGGTAAGCTAAGTTTTCTTTGCAAAAATATTATAAAAACTCCAAGTGGCAGGATTGATAGAAGAAGGATCTCTACCTCGTTGTTCCATCTTATCAACACCCCAAAGTTCAATGGTAGACACTTTGAATCCCGCAAAGTGTAGGTATGATCGGGGATCATCTAATGTTGATGTCTTGGTTTGAGGCTATGCTTAAAGAAATCCATCATTTTCCTCGAGGACGAGTAAAAGACAAGTGTGGGGAGTTTGTTGACGGTCGTTAACTCATAAAATTAACCGTCAACTCGGCATGCAAATGGACCTATTTATAAATACTTGATAGATATAGGGTTACCAGCGGCCAATTCCACGAGTTTTGGTGACTATCTATTTACGCGAGGGTGTGACTGAAAACTACCCAAGATGGTCCATATGTCGGGTTTACATAGAGAGAAAGACCGAACGGGTGAAAAAGTATAATCTAGAAGACTCCGAGCGACACCCGAAACTGGGGGGCACTGCCATAGACCGGCGGCCACCCCTAGGTCGAGTCGGTCGCCCCGTCACCTCAACCAATCGGGTTGAGTCTCGCGATCCTCGCCTCCACCGACTTTGAAGATGAATAAAAACCGTCCATTTAGGTGGGTTTGATCCGAAGGGTAATGGTGCATTCTAGAAGGGCTATATAATCGAGCCCCTAACCCGAGGAGAAACCGAGAGAGAATTGAGACTAATTCATTCTCAAGAGAACCTTGAGTTCAAGCCCTAGATCATGTTTTCTAGAGAGAATTAGCTAGAGAAGGGTCCCTTGAATGGATCTATCTCTATAGGGTATTAGTATCAAGAGAGATTGAGAGAGTATAGAGTGGAGGTAGATTTGGAGGAAGCCGACTGTCGGTGTCTCCTCTCCGGTGTACTGCTTAGGGATCAAGTCTCCTAACCCGAGGCTTGGTTTCGTGGATCATTCGGTAATTCAACTTCTAATACTAGTAAGTTCGTTGTTATTATTGTCCTTTGGTTTACAAGTTACTTTATTTGCCCCGCGTTAGGAATAGAGTATCGTTTTTAGCATAAGCGTGGTGCTTAGGCTAGGTTCACTTGTAGATGCTCCCTATTCGGCCGGAACCGTGGTAGTAGTGAGGGAAGTGACAATCCCTTTATTACCTTTGTAATCCACTTCCGTTGGTAGGTAAGGTAGGTCATTTGTACCGAGTTTAGCATCTGCTGCGGTGTCTTTTCCTCGAGGTACCCCCTTAGAACAATAGTCTCAAAGCTTGCCTTAGGTTAGAAGAAGACTCATGAAGGAGTTCTCTATATATCGCTTAATTCTCCTTGACTATAGAAGCCCGGGGTAGTGGCCTAAAAATTGGGTTAGTCTGTGCACGTTTTCTCCTAGCGAGATAAAAACAAATATGATACTCGGGACTTATCTCCCGGGTGAAGTGCTCATCGATATCCGTGCACTTGCGGATTATTTCTCTTTGATTCTTTCGTGTGCGTATCTAGTGTCAACATGTACCCATGCTTGGTTTCGCGTTGAGGTTTAATATATCCCTTTTTTTGTTCCTTCAAAATTTGAGTATAAAAGATTGGTATTAGCTCAATGTCACTGTAGGACACAAGCCTAGTAGGGTCGTTTTTTAGAGTTTAGAAGTTTAACCTAAAAATCCTTGTTCTAGAAACCATGATATTTTCTTCGTATCTTACCTTGTTTCTCTCTTTCTCTTTCCTTGTTGCTTATTTTAAAATCTAACCCCATCTTGCCTTATCGTGCTAGGGATCTTTTCTTGTTTGTTTCTGTGTTCATAGAATAGAAATTTTAGGATCTTTACCCTTAACCTAAAAAGAACGATGGTCATCACAATTTGAGTCATGAGTGAATAGTGCATCTTTATTTGCTTTGTTGTGTTGTTATTATGAATATGTCGGTTGGTTTCTTTGAATGATTGCAATGATTTTTGTGGACTTCATATACAATTTCATTATAGGCTTAAAGTGTTAGAACTAATGAATAGATAGTTGGGTAGATAATTTCATAAATTTTCTATATATAGAGATCACCTTGTTGGATACCTAGGACTCAACATATGGCAGTTTTCCTTGTATCTCTAACATCGGAAATTGCTAAGAAGGTTTTTAGTTCACTCCATATTTTATAAGGTGATATTTGTCTTGGAATTATAGAAGCCTCATTTAATTTGGAATTCTCTAAACCTTATTGTCGCAAAACAGATGCCTCGGGCGTGGAGACAGGACATAGATAGAGAGGCAATGATGACCCGCCACCACTAATGACCGCAGCAGTTTTTGGCGATGCAAGCACGGTATGATGCAGAACCAAAATCAGATGATGCAAACCGACGCAGACCATGCAAGCCATGATGCAGGTTGTGCAAACTATACAAGTTGGACCTGCCCAACCACCTAGAGATAAGCGCAAAGGAGTTCATGTATGGACATCCTCCTGTGTTTTCTCATGCCAAAGAGCCTTTTTCGAGGCAGATGACCTGCTTGCGTGCTGTGGAAGCAACTTGGACCTCACTCGGTGCAATGATCGGAGAAGGTGTTGTATGCCTGTAACACCCAAAAATATGCATTGTTTTGAAATAGGTAAAATTTGGTTTATTATGCAATTTGGTGATGCATCCAACTTAGGAAAAATAATAATTTTTGTGAAACTAAAAATTCATTATAGTTAGAAACATGTTTATGCATACATGCTGCTGCATAAGAGTTTCTGTAATGTTTGTTTTGACTGAAAGTTCAAAACTGAATTCAAATCTGCTTTTGTGAAAGGCTTTGCAAATTTAGTTTCAGAAAAAAACTGAATTCTCGTTCCTTTTTCTTTCTGGATTTTGGCCTGCTAGCTTTCTTCTCCCGTTCTTGGGCTGGTCCGTGCCGAGGCAATCTGCAGCAGCCGTTCCCTTCATCCTGGCTGACGCAGGGACCCGGTTCCTCTTCTCCAACTCGAGCACGAGCAGGGCACCGAGCCAGACTCTGACCCGGACGTGATCGAGAACCAGTAGACGGCAGTGCCACATCTTCAGGCTATAAAGCCCGTGCGCCGCGCCGCATTGTTCTTTCCGAGCCCTAAGAGCCAGCGCCGCCGCAAGCCCCTAGCTGCCGCCGTCGCCATCGGTTTTGTCGCCTCCGTCGCTCCATCTTTGCCGTAAACCGAAGCCGGAGTTTCGCCTTGATCTTGCAAGCATGATGGTTCCCTTCTTCTCTTTCTATTGTGCTCAACTCATGCCATCTGCCGTTTGCAGGAAACTGACGTTCGCCATCTCTAGACGCCGGTCATCCTTGTCTCGAATCTGCCTCTATCTTCTTCATCGGTGGAATCCGCTTTGCTTTCCTCTTTCCATTGGTGCAAGCTCTGTGTCAAATGGTGGCGTAGTCGCCATGTCCGATCGAGTTCCTAGCGTGAAGCTCATAATCGTTAATGGCCTTCCACCGAGAGCATGCATATCTTGCTTGCTTTGGTGACATCAATTTTAGCTTTGATGACATCGCCATGGCATCACCTATGTTTGTGGCCGATTTTCTTCACAAAAGTAATTCAGCAAATACACACTGATATACATCCAGTAGCAGTCCAGTTTTTCCAAGATCAAATTACGTTTTTATTTATTTGCAGAATTGACATCAGATTTGCACGCGTTTACAAACATTCAGCATCTTAACTCCGTTTGGTCGATTCAAATTGCGTTATTTCGTAATTTCGTAAGCTACGCAGTAGTCCTACTGTTAGTCCAGTTTGTAGAATTCAAAATTCGAGTTCATATTTAATGCATTATTAGTTTTTAGGAAAAGTTGGAAAATTCATATCTTCGTTATAATCTGCTGGTGAACATGACGTCTATGTGACCGTAGCAACGAATAGAATAATTTTATGACTTTTCTATTCTATTTTATTATGTTTGGTGTAATGTTCTAATTATAGCTCATTGTTTCCCTTGCATGATTGCTCGATTGGATTGTATGGTGTTGCTTGTTGGCTTCGAATGAGTTTAGACGGTGAGGGTTTCGTTGAAGGCCCGAATTCTTTGAAGACCAAAGAGGAATCACAGGAGTTCGTGAATCAAGGCAAGTATAGCATGGATCATCCTTGTGTCCTATTCATTATAATTAAATATTTCATATCCATGTGTCCACCTTAATGATCCTAGAGATTATAATTTAGTTTTGATT
>JAENPR010002908.1:0-35013 GCA_018135685.1 Themeda triandra
CAAATATGGCGGTTTTGGAGCCGTGGAACCATGGTTAAGGGCCCTTCGGGCTCTTGGGTGATGGAAAACTCTATGGTGGAGAGGAGAGAGGCATCAAAATGGCTTAACCATGGCGTACGGGCATGCTTGACCGGTCTTGGGAGCCATAGGATGCACCTGGGGGATCCCCCGTGCGGCAAAGCACGGTCGTGTGTGCAAATATGGAAGTTACGGAGTCATGGAGCTATGGTTAAGGGCCGTTCGGGATCTCGGGTGATGACAAACATTGTGGTGGTGAGGCCAGAGGCGTCAAAATACCTTAACCATAGCATACGGTCGTGCTTGACCTAGTGCCGAGAGCTGTAGGACATGCAGGAACCGGCTGTGCGGTAGCATAGTCGTGTGTGCAAATATGGCAGTTCTAGAGCTGTGGAGCCATGGTTAAGGGCCATTCGGGTCCTCGAGCCGCAATAAATGCTGTGGTGAAGAGGCTAGAGGTGTCAAAATGCCTTAACCATGGCGCATAGGCGTGCTTGACTTGGTGCGAGGAGCCGTAGGACGCGCGAGAAGAACCCGTGCGGCGGCAAAAGTTGTGTGTGCAAATATGGCAGTTCTAGAGCCGTGGAGCCGGGGTTAAGGGCCATTCAGGCTCTTGAGCTATGGCAAACACTATGGTAGAGAAGCCAGATGTGTCAAAATGCCTTAACCATGGCGTACGGGCATGCTTGACTCATGTGCCGGGGAGCCATAGGACGCGTTGGAACCGACCATGCGGCAAAGCATGGTTGTGTGTGCAAATATGGCAGTTTTGGAGCCGTGGAACCATGGTTAAGGGCCCTTCGGGCTCTTGGGTGATGGAAAACTCTATGGTGGAGAGGAGAGAGGCATCAAAATGGCTTAACCATGGCGTACGGGCATGCTTGACCCGGTGCCGGAGCCATAGGATGCACGGGATCCGGCCGTGCGGCGGCACGGTCGTGTGTGCAAATATGGAAGTTCGGAGTCATGGAGCTATGGTTAAGGGCCGTTCGGGCTCTCGGGTGATGACAAACATTGTGGTGGTGAGGCCGAGGCATCAAAATACCTTAACCATAGCATACGGTCGTGCTTGACCTAGTGCCGAGAGCTGTAGGACATGCAGGAACCGGCTGTGCGGTAGCATAGTCGTGTGTGCAAATATGGCAGTTCTAGAGCTGTGGAGCCATGGTTAAAGGCCATTCGCGTCCTCGAGCCGCAATAAATGCTGTGGTGAAGAGGCCAGAGGTGTCAAAACGCCTTAACCATGGCGCATGGGCGTGCTTGACTTCGTGCGAGGAGCCGTAGGACGCGCAGTAACCGGCCGTGCGGCAAAGAAAGTCGTGTGTGCAAATATGGCGCTCTCGGGAGCCGTGGAGCCGAGGTTAAGGGCCATTCGGGCTCTTGAGCTATGGCAAACACTATGGTAGAGAAGCCGATGTGTCAAAATGCCTTAACCATGGCGTACGGGCATGCTTGACTCAGTGCCGGGAGCCATAGGACGCGTTGGAACCGACCATGCGGCAGCATGGTTGTGTGTGCAAATATGGCAGTTTTGGAGCCGTGGAACCATGGTTAAGGGCCCTTCGGGCTCTTGGGTGATGGAAAACTCTATGGTGGAGAGGAGAGAGGCATCAAAATGGCTTAACCATGGCATACGGGCATGCTTGACCCGGTCGGAGCCATAGGATGCACGGGGGATCCGCCGTGCGGCGGCAAGTCGTGTGTGCAAATATGGAAGTTCTGGAGTCATGGAGCTGTGGTTAAGGGCCGTTCGTGCTCTCGGGTGATGACAAACATTGTGGTGGTGAGGCCGAGAGGCATCAAAATACCTTAACCATAGCATACGGTCGTGCTTGACCTAGTGCCGAGAGCCGTAGGACACGGGGAACCGGAACCGTGCGGTAGCATCGTCATGTGTGCAAATATGGCAGTTCTAGAGCTGTGGAGCCATGGTTAAGGGCCATTCGGGTCCTCGAGCCACAATAAATGCTGTGGTGGAGAGGCCAGAGGTGTCAAAACGCCTTAACCATGGCGCATGGGCATGCTTGACTTGGTGCGAGGAGCCGTAGGACGCGCAGGAACCGGCCATGCGGCAGCAAAGTCGTGTGTGCAAATATGGCAGTTCTGGAGCCGTGGAGCCGAGGTTAAGGGCCATTCAGGCTCTCGAGCTATGGCAAACACTATGGTAGAGAAGCCAGATGTGTCAAAATGCCTTAACCGTGGCGTACGGGCATGCTTGACTCTGTGCCTGGAGCCATAGGACGCGTTGGAACCGACCATGCGGCAGCATGTTGTGTGTGCAAATATGGCAGTTTTGGGGCCGTGGAACCATGGTTAAGGGCCCTTCGGGCTCTTGGGTGATGGAAAACTCTATGGTGGAGAGGAGAGAGGCATCAAAATGGCTTAACCATGGCGTACGGGCATGCTTGACCCGGTGCAGGGAGCCATAGGATGCGCGGGGATCCGGCCGTGCGGCGGCAAAGTCGTGTGTGCAAATATGGAAGTTCGGAGTCATGGAGCTGTGGTTAAGGGCCGTTCGGGCTCTCGGGTGATGACAAACATTGTGGTGGTGAGGCCGAGGCGTCAAAATACCTTAACCATAGCATACGGTCGTGCTTGACCTAGTGCCGAGAGCCGTAGGACACGCAGAACCGGGCCGTGCGGTAGCATAGTCGTGTGTGCAAATATGGCAGTTCTAGAGCTGTGGAGCCATGGTTAAGGGCCATTCGGGTCCTCGAGCCGCAATAAATGCTGTGGTGGAGAGGCCAGAGGTGACAAAACGCCTTAACCATTGCGCATGGGCATGCTTGACTTGGTGCGAGGAGCCGTAGGACGCGCAGGAACCGGCCGTGCGGCAGCAAAGTCGTGTGTGCAAATATGGCAGTTCTGGAGCCGTGGAGCCGACGTTAAGGGCCATTCAGGCTCTTGAGCTATGGCAAACACTATGGTAGAGAAGCCAGATGTGTCAAAATGCCTTAACCATGGCGTACGGGCATGCTTGACTGTGCCGGGAGCCATAGGATGCGTTGGAACCGACCATGCGGCGGCATGGTTGTGTGTGCAAATATGGCAGCTTTGGAGCCGTGGAACCGTGGTTAAGGGCCCTTCGGGCTCTTGGGTGATGGAAAACTCTATGGTGGAGAGGAGAGAGGCATCAAAATGGCTTAACCATGGTGTACGGGCATGCTTGACCGGTCCGGGAGCCATTGGATGCACGGGATCCGCCGTGCGGGCAAAGTCGTGTGTGCAAATATGGAAGTTTTGGAGTCATGGAGCTGTGGTTAAGGGCCGTTCGGGCTCTCGGGTGATGACAAACATTGTGGTGGTGAGGCCAGAGGCGTCAAAATACCTTAACCATAGCATACGGTCGTGCTTGACCTAATGCCGAGAGCTGTAGGACACGCAGGAACCGGCTGTGCGGTAGCATAGTCGTGTGTGCAAATATGGCAGTTCTAGAGCTGTGGAGCCATGGTTAAGGGCCATTCGGGTCCTCGAGCTGCAATAAATGCTGTGGTGGAGAGGCCAGAGGTGTCAAAATGCCTTAACCATGGCGCATGGGCGTGCTTGACTTGGTGCGAGGAGCCGTAGGACGCGCAGGAACCGCCGTGCGGCAAAGAGCAAGTGTGTGTGCAAATATGGCAGTTCTGGAGCCGTGGAGCCGAGGTTAAGGGCCATTCAGGCTCTCGAGCTATGGCAAACACTATGGTAGAGAAGCTAGATGTGTCAAAATGCCTTAACCATGGCGTACGGGCATGCTTGACTCCGTGCCAGGAGCCATAGGACGCGTTGGAACCGACCATGCGGCAGCATGGTTGTGTGTGCAAATATGGCAGTTTTGGAGCCGTGGAACCATGGTTAAGGGCCCTTCGGGCTCTTGGGTGATGGAAAACTCTATGGTGGAGAGGAGAGAGGCATCAAAATGGCTTAACCATGGCGTACGGGCATGCTTGACCCGGTGCCGGGAGCCATAGGATGCACAGGATCCGGCCGTGCGGCAGCACAGTCGTGTGTGCAAATATGGAAGTTCTGGAGTCATGGAGCTATGGTTAAGGGCCGTTCGGGCTCTCGGGTGATGACAAACATTGTGGTGGTGAGGCCAGAGGCGTCAAAATACCTTAACCATAGCGGTCATGCTTGACCTAGTGCCGAGAGCTGTAGGACACGCAGGAACCGGCTGTGCGGTAGCATAGTCGTGTGTGCAAATATGGCAGTTCTAGAGCTGTGGAGCCATGGTTAAGGGCCATTCGGGTCCTCGAGCCACAATAAATGCTATGGTGGAGAGGCCAGAGATGTCAAAACGCCTTAACCATGGTGCATGGGCGTGCTTGACTTGGTGCGAGGAGCCGTAGGACGCGCAGGAACCGGCCGTGCGGCAGCAAAGTCGTGTGTGCAAATATGGCAGTTCTGGAGCCATGGAGCCGAGGTTAAGGGCCATTCAGGCTCTCGAGCTATGGCAAACACTATGGTAGAGAAGCCAAAAGCCTTAACCATGGCGTACGGGCATGCTTGAATCTGTGCCAGGAGCCATAGGACGCGTTGGAACCGACCATGCGGCAGCATGGTTGTGTGTGCAAATATGGCAGTTTTGGAGCCGTGGAACCATGGTTAAGGGCCCTTCGGGCTCTTGGGTGATGGAAAACTCTATGGTGGAGAGGAGAGAGGCATCAAAATGGCTTAACCATGGCGTACGGGCATGCTTGACACGGTGCCGGGAGCCATAGGATGCACAGATCCGGCCGTGCGGCAGCACGGTCGTGTGTGCAAATATGGAAGTTCGGAGTCATGGGAGCGTGGTTAAGGGCCGTTCGTGCTCTCGGGTGATGGCAAACATTGTGGTGGTAAGGCCGAGGCGTCAAAATACCTTAACCATAGCATACGGTCGTGCTTGACCTAGTGCCGAGAGCCAGGACACGCAGGAACCGGCCGTGCGGTAGCATAGTCGTGTGTGCAAATATGGCGTTCTAGAGCTGTGGAGCCATGGTTAAGGGCCATTCGGGTCCTCGAGCCACAATAAATGCTATGGTGGAGAGGCCAGAGGTGTCAAAGCGCCTTAACCATGGTGCATGGGCGTGCTTGACTTGGTGCGAGGAGCCGTAGGACGCGCGAGAATCGGCCGTGCGGCAAAGCAAAGTCGTGTGTGCAAATATGGCGCCGGGAGCCGTGGAGCCGAGGTTAAAGGCCATTCGGGCTCTCGAGCTATGGCAAACACTATGGTAGAGAAGCTAGATGTGTCAAAATGCCTTAACCATGGCGTACGGGCATGCTTGACTCGTGCCGGGAGCCATAGGACGCGTTGGAACCGACCATGCGGCGGCATGATTGTGTGTGCAAATATGGCGTTTTGGAGCCGTGGAACCATGGTTAAGGGCCCTTCGGGCTCTTGGGTGATGGAAAACTCTATGGTGGAGAGGAGAGAGGCATCAAAATGGCTTAACCATGGTGTACGGGCATGCTTGACCCGGTCAGGGAGCCATAGGATGCACGGGATCCGGCCGTGCGGCAAAGCACAGTCCTGTGTGCAAATATGGAAGTTACGGAGTCATGGAGCGTGGTTAAGGGCCGTTCGGGCTCTCGGGTGATGACAAACATTGTGGTGGTGAGGCCAGAGGCATCAAAATACCTTAACCATAGCATACGGTCGTGCTTGACCTAGTGCCGAGAGCTGTAGGACACGCAGGAACCGGCTGTGCGGTAACATAGTCGTGTGTGCAAATATGGCAGTTCTAGAGCTGTGGAGCCATGGTTAAGGGCCATTCGGGTCCTCGAGCCACAATAAATGCTGTGGTGGAGAGGCCAGAGATGTCAAAACGCCTTAACCATGGCGCATGGGCGTGCTTGACTTGGTGCGAGGAGCCGTAGGACGCGGAGAACCGGTCGTGCGCGGCAAAGTCGTGTGTGCAAATATGGCAGTTCCGGAGCCGTGGAGCCAAGGTTAAGGGCCATTCGGGCTCTCAAGCTATGGCAAACACTATGGTAGAGAAGCGGATGTGTCAAAATTCCTTAACCATGGCGTACGGGCATGCTTGACTCGTGCCGGGAGCCATAGGACGCGTTAGAACCGACCATGCGCGGCATGGTTGTGTGTGCAAATATGGCAGTTTTGGAGCCGTGGAACCATGGTTAAGGGCCCTTCGGGCTCTTGGGTGATGGAAAACTCTATGGTGGAGAGGAAAGAGGCATCAAAATGGCTTAACCATGGCGTACGGGCATGCTTCACCCGTGTGGGAGCCATAGGATGCACGGGATCCGGCCGTGCGGCAAGCACGGTCGTGTGTGCAAATATGGAAGTTCTGGAGTCATGGAGCTGTGGTTAAGGGCCGTTCGGGCTCTCGGGTGATGACAAACATTGTGGTGGTGAGGCCAGAGGCATCAAAACACGTTAACTATGGCATACGGTCGTGCTTGACCTAGTGCCGAGAGCTGTAGGACACGCAGGAACCGGCTGTGCGGTAGCATAGTCGTGTGTGCAAATATGGCAGTTCTAGAGCTGTGGAGCCATGGTTAAGGGCCATTCGGGTCCTCGAGCCACAATAAATGCTGTGGTGGAGAGGCCAGAGGTGTCAAAATGCCTTAACCATGGCGCATGGGTGTGCTTGACTTGGTGCGAGGAGCCGTAGGACGCGCAGGAACCGGCCGTGCGGCAGCAAAGTCGTGTGTGCAAATATGGCAGTTCTGGAGCCGTGGAGCCGAGGTTAAGGGCCATTCAGGCTCTCAAGCTATGGCAAACACTATGGTAGAGAAGCCAGATGTGTCAAAATGCCTTAACCATGGCGTACGGGCATGCTTGACTCTGTGCCAGGAGCCATAGGACGCGTTGGAACCGACCATGCGGCGGCATGGTTGTGTGTGCAAATATGGCGGTTTTGGAGCCGTGGAACCATGGTTAAGGGCCCTTCGGGCTCTTGGGTGATGGAAAACTCTATGGTGGAGAGGAGAGAGGCATCAAAATGGCTTAACCATGGCGTACGGGCATGCTTGACCCGGTGCCGGGAGCCATAGGATGCACGGGGATCCGGCCGTGCGGCGGCAAGGTCGTGTGTGCAAATATGGAAGTTCGGAGTCATGGAGCTGTGGTTAAGGGCCGTTCGGGCTCTCGGGTGATGACAAACATTGTGGTGGTGAGGCCGAGGCGTCAAAACAACCATAGCATACGGTCGTGCTTGACCTAGTGCCGAGAGTCGTAGGACACGCAGAACCGGGCTGTGCGGTAGCATAGTCGTGTGTGCAAATATGGCAGTTCTAGAGCTGTGGAGCCATGGTTAAGGGCCATTCGGGTCCTCGAGCCACAATAAATGCTGTGGTGGAGAGGCCAGAGGTGTCAAAATGCCTTAACCATGGCGCATGGGCATGCTTGACTTGGTGCGAGGAGCCGTAGGACGCGCAGGAACCGGCCGTGCGGCAGCAAAGTCGTGTGTGCAAATATGGCAGTTCTGGAGCCGTGGAGCCGAGGTTAAGGGCCATTCAGGCTCTCAAGCTATGGCAAACACTATGGTAGAGAAGCTAGATGTGTCAAAATGCCTTAACCATGGCGTACGGGCATGCTTGACTCTGTGCCAGGAGCCATAGGACGCGTTGGAACCGACCATGCGGCAGCATGGTTGTGTGTGCAAATATGGCAGTTTTGGAGCCGTGGAACCATGGTTAAGGGCCCTTCGGGCTCTTGGGTGATGGAAAACTCTATGGTGGAGAGGAGAGAGGCATCAAAATGGCTTAACCATGGCGTACGGGCATGCTTGACCCGGTGCCGGGAGCCATAGGATGCACGGGATCCGGCCGTGCGGCAAGCACGGTCGTGTGTGCAAATATGGAAGTTCGGAGTCATGGAGCTGTGGTTAAGGGCCGTTCGGGCTCTCGGGTGATGACAATCATTGTGGTGGTGAGGCCGAGGCATCAAAATACCTTAACCATAGCATACGGTCGTGCTTGACCTAGTGCCGAGAGCTGTAGGACACACAGGAACCGGCTGTGCGGTAGCATAGTCATGTGTGCAAATATGGCAGTTCTAGAGCTGTGGAGCCATCGTTAAGGGCCATTCGGGTCCTCGAGCCACAATAAATGCTGTGGTGGAGAGGCCAAAGGTGTCAAAACGCCTTAACCATGGCGCATGGGCATGCTTGACTTGGTGCGAGGAGCCGTAGGACGCGCAGGAATCGGCCGTGCGGCAGGAAAGTCGTGTGTGCAAATATGGCAGTTCTGTAGTCGTGGAGCCGAGGTTAAGGGCCATTCAGGCTCTCGAGCATTGGCAAACACTATGGTAGAGAAGCCAGATGTGTCAAAATGCCTTAACCATGGCGTACGGGCATGCTTGACTCTGTGCCATGAGCCATAGGACGCGTTGGAACCGACCATGCGGCAGCATGGTTGTGTGTGCAAATATGGCGTTTTGGGGCCGTGGAACCATGGTTGAGGGCCCTTCGGGCTCTTGGGTGATGGAAAACTCTATGGTGGAGAGGAGAGAGGCATCAAAATGGCTTAACCATGGCGTACGGGCATGCTTGACCGGTGTCGGAGCCATAGGATGCACAGGATCCGGCCGTGCGGCAGCACGTCGTGTGTGCAAATATGGAAGTTCGGAGTCATGGAGCTGTGGTTAAGGGCCGTTCGGGCTCTCGGGTGATGACAAACATTGTGGTGGTGAGGCCGAGGCGTCAAAATACCTTAACCATAGCATACGGTCGTGCTTGACCTAGTGCCGAGAGCCGTAGGACACGCGGGAACCGGGCGTGCGGTAGCATAGTCGTGTGTGCAAATATGGCGGTTCTAGAGCTGTGGAGCCATGGTTAAGGGCCATTCGGGTCCTCGAGCCGCAATAAATGCTGTGGTGGAGAGGCCAGAGGTGTCAAAATGCCTTAACCATGGCGCGAGGAGCCGTAGGACGCGCAGGAACCGGCCGTGCGGCAGCAAAGTCGTGTGTGCAAATATGGCAGTCCTGGAGCCGTGGAGCCGAGGTTAAGGGCCATTCAGGCTCTTGAGCTATGGCAAACACTATGGTAGAGAAGCCAGATGTGTCAAAATGCCTTAACCATGGCGTACGGGCATGCTTGACTCTGTGCCAGGAGGCATAGGACGCGTTGGAATCGACCATGCGGCAGCATGGTTGTGTGTGCAAATATGGCAGTTTTGGAGCCGTGGAACCGTGGTTAAGGGCCCTTCGGGCTCTTGGGTGATGGAAAACTCTATGGTGGAGAGGAGAGAGGCATCAAAATGGCTTAACCATGGCGTACGGGCATGCTTGACCCGGTGCCGGGAGCCATAGGATGCACGGGATCCGTGCGTGCGGCAAAGACAGTCGTGTGTGGAAATATGGAAGTTCGGAGTCATGGAGCTGTGGTTAAGGGCCGTTCGGGCTCTCGGGTGATGACAAAGATTGTGGTGGTGAGGCCGAGGCATCAAAACACCTTAACTATGGCATACGGTCGTGCTTGACCTAGTGCCGAGAAATTTGTAGGACACACGGAACCGGTTGTGCGGTAGCATAGTCGTGTGTGCAAATATGGCGGTTCTAGAGTTGTGGAGCCATGGTTAAGGGCCATTCGGGTCCTCGAGCCGCAATAAATGCTGTGGTGGAGAGGCCGAGAGGTGTCAAAACGCCTTAACCATGGCGCATGGGCGTGCTTGACTTGGTGCGAGGAGCCGTAGGACGCGCAGAACCGGCCGTGTGGCAGCAAAGTCGTGTGTGTGCAAATATGGCGGTTACGGAGCCGTGGAGCCGAGGTTAAGGGCCATTCAGGCTCTTGAGCTATGGCAAACACTATGGTAGAGAAGCCAGATGTGTCAAAATGCCTTAACCATGGCGTACGGGCATGCTTGACTCTGTGCCGGGAGCCATAGGATGCGTTGGAACCGACCATGCGGCAGCATGGTTGTGTGTGCAAATATGGCAGTTTTGGAGCCGTGGAACCGTGGTTAAGGGCCCTTCGGGCTCTTGGGTGATGGAAAACTCTATGGTGGAGAGGGAGAGGCATCAAAATGGCTTAACCATGGCGTACGGGCATGCTTGACCCGGTGCTGGGAGCCATAGGATGCACGGGGATCCGGCCGTGCGGCGGCACGGTCGTGTGTCCAAATATGGAAGTTCTGGAGTCATGGAGCTGTGGTTAAGGTCCGTTCGGGCTCTCGGGTGATGACAAACATTGTGGTGGTGAGGCCAGAGGCGTCAAAATACCTTAACCATAGCATACGGTCGTGCTTGACCTAGTGCCGAGCCGTAGGACACACGGGAACCGGCTGTGCGGTAGCATAGTCATGTGTGCAAATATGGCAGTTCTAGAGCTGTGGAGCCATGGTTAAGGGCCATTCGGGTCCTCGAGCCGCAATAAATGCTGTGGTGGAGAGGCCAGAGGTGTCAAAATGCCTTAACCATGGCGCATGGGCATGCTTGACTTGGTGCGAGGAGCCGTAGGACGCGCAGGAACCGGCCATGCGGCAGCAAAGTCGTGTGTGCAAATATGGCAGTTTTGGAGCCGTGGAACCGTGGTTAAGGGCCCTTCGGGCTCTCGAGCTATGGCAAACACTATGGTAGAGAAGGCGAGATGCGTCAAAATGGCTTAACCATGGCGTACGGGCATGCTTGACCCGGTGCCGGGAGCCATAGGACGCGTTGGAACCGACCATGCGGCGGCATGGTTGTGTGTGCAAATATGGCGTTTTGGGGCCGTGGAACCATGGTTAAGGGCCCTTCGGTCTCTTGGGTGATGGAAAACTCTATGGTGGAGAGGAGAGAGGCATCAAAATGGCTTAACCATGGCGTACGGGCATGCTTGACCCGGTGCCGGGAGCCATAGGATGCACAGGATCCGGCCGTGCGGCAGCACAGTCGTGTGTGCAAATATGGAAGTTCTAGAGTCATGGAGCTGTGGTTAAGGGCCGCTCGGGCTCTCGGGTGATGACAAACATTGTGGTGGTGAGGCCAGAGGCGTCAAAATACCTTAACCATAGCATACGGTCATGCTTGACCTAGTGCCGAGAGCTGTAGGACACGCAGGAACCGGCTGTGCGGTAGCATAGTCGTGTGTGCAAATATGGCAGTTCTAGAGCTGTGGAGCCATGGTTAAGGGCCATTCGGGTCCTCGAGCCGCAATAAATGCTGTGGTGGAGAGGCCAGAGGTGACAAAACGCCTTAACCATTGCGCATGGGCGTGCTTGACTTGGTGCGAGGAGCCGTAGGACGCGCAGGAAGCGGCCGTGCGGCAGCAAAGTCGTGTGTGCAAATATGGCAGTTCTAGAGCCGTGGAGCCGAGGTTAAGGGCCATTCAGGCTCTTGAGCTATGGCAAACACTGTGGTAGAGAAGCCAGATGTGTCAAAATGCCTTAACCATGGCGTACGGGCATGCTTGACTCTGTGCCAGGAGCCATAGGATGCGTTGGAACCGACCATGCGGCAGCATGGTTGTGTGTGCAAATATGGCAGTTTTGGAGCCGTGGAACCGTGGTTAAGGGCCCTTCGGGCTCTTGGGTGATGGAAAACTCTATGGTGGAGAGGAGAGAGGCATCAAAATGGCTTAACCATGGCGTACGGGCATGCTTGACCCGGTGCGGGAGCCATAGGATGCACGGGATCCGGCCGTGCGGCAGCACGTCGTGTGTCCAAATATGGAAGTTAAGAGTCATGGAGCTGTGGTTAAGGTCCGTTCGGGCTCTCGGGTGATGACAAACATTGTGGTGGT
Source organism: Themeda triandra (assembly GCA_018135685.1). NCBI lineage: Eukaryota > Viridiplantae > Streptophyta > Magnoliopsida > Poales > Poaceae > Themeda > Themeda triandra. The sequence continues at coordinate 11,664 of JAENPR010002908.1, forward strand.
GAGGCCGAGGCGTCAAAATACCTTAACCATAGCATACGGTCGTGCTTGACCTAGTGCCGAGAGCTGTAGGACACACGGGAACGGTTTGTGCGGTAGCATAGTCATGTGTGCAAATATGGCGGTTCTAGAGCTGTGGAGCCATGGTTAAGGGCCATTCGGGTCCTCGAGCCGCAATAAATGCTGTGGTGGAGAGGCCGGGAGGTGTCAAAATGCCTTAACCATGGCGCATGGGCATGCTTGACTTGGTGCGAGGAGCCGTAGGACGCGAGGAACCGGCCATGCGGCAAAGCAAAGTCGTGTGTGCAAATATGGCGGTTACGGAGCCGTGGAGCCGAGGTTAAGGGCCATTCAGGCTCTCGAGCTATGGCAAACACTATGGTAGAGAAGCCAGATGTGTCAAAATGCCTTAACCGTGGCGTACGGGCATGCTTGACTCTGTGCCTGGAGCCATAGGACGCGTTGGAACCGACCATGCGGCAGCATGGTTGTGTGTGCAAATATGGCAGTTTTGGGGCCGTGGAACCATGGTTAAGGGCCCTTCGGTCTCTTGGGTGATGGAAAACTCTATGGTGGAGAGGAGAGAGGCATCAAAATGGCTTAACCATGGCGTACGGGCATGCTTGACCCGGTGCCAGGAGCCATAGGATGCACAGGATCCGGCCGTGCGGCAGCACAGTCGTGTGTGCAAATATGGAAGTTCTAGAGTCATGGAGCTGTGGTTAAGGGCCGCTCGGGCTCTCGGGTGATGACAAACATTGTGGTGGTGAGGCCAGAGGCGTCAAAATACCTTAACCATAGCATACGGTCATGCTTGACCTAGTGCCGAGAGCCGTAGGACACGCGGGAACCGGCGTGCGGTAGCATAGTCGTGTGTGCAAATATGGCGGTTCTAGAGTTTGTGGAGCCATGGTTAAGGGCCATTCGGGTCCTCGAGCCGCAATAAATGCTGTGGTGGAGAGGCCAGAGGTGACAAAACGCCTTAACCATTGCGCATGGGCGTGCTTGACTTGGTGCGAGGAGCCGTAGGACGCGCAGGAATCGGCCGTGCGGCAGCAAAGTCGTGTGTGCAAATATGGTAGTTCTGGAGCCGTGGAGCCGAGGTTAAGGGCCATTCAGGCTCTTGAGCTATGGCAAACACTATGGTAGAGAAGCCAGATGTGTCAAAATGCCTTAACCATGGCGTACGGGCATGCTTGACTCTGTGCCAGGAGCCATAGGACGCGTTGGAACCGACCATGCGGCAGCATGGTTGTGTGTGCAAATATGGCAGTTTTGGAGCCGTGGAACCGTGGTTAAGGGCCCTTCGGGCTCTTGGGTGATGGAAAACTCTATGGTGGAGAGGAGAGAGGCATCAAAATGGCTTAACCATGGCGTACGGGCATGCTTGACCCGGTGCCGGGAGCCATAGGATGCACAGGATCCGGCCGTGCAGCAGCACAGTCGTGTGTCCAAATATGGAAGTTCTGGAGTCATGGAGCTGTGGTTAAGGTCCGTTCGGGCTCTCGGGTGATGACAAACATTGTGGTGGTGAGGCCAGAGGCGTCAAAATACCTTAACCATAGCATACGGTCGTGCTTGACCTAGTGCCGAGAGCTGTAGGACACACAGGAACCGGCTGTGCGGTAGCATAGTCATGTGTGCAAATATGGCAGTTCTAGAGCTTTGGAGCCATGGTTAAGGGCCATTCAGGTCCTCGAGCCGCAATAAATGCTGTGGTGGAGAGGCCAGAGGTGTCAAAACGCCTTAACCATGGCGCATGGGCATGCTTGACTTGGTGCGAGGAGCCGTAGGACGCGCAGGAACCGGCCATGCGGCAGCAAAGTCGTGTGTGCAAATATGGCAGTTCTGGAGCCGTGGAGCCGAGGTTAAGGGCCATTCGGGCTCTTGAGCTATGGCAAACACTATGGTAGAGAAGCCAGATGTGTCAAAATGCCTTAACCATGGCGTACGGGCATGCTTGACTCTGTGCCAGGAGCCATAGGACGCGTTGGAACCGACCATGCGGCAGCATGGTTGTGTGTGCAAATATGGCAGTTTTGGGGCCGTGGAACCATGGTTAAGGGCCCTTCGGTCTCTTGGGTGATGGAAAACTCTATGGTGGAGAGGAGAGAGGCATCAAAATGGCTTAACCATGGCGTACGGGCATGCTTGACCCGGTGCCGGGAGCCATAGGATGCACGGGGATCCGGCCGTGCGGCGGCACGGTCGTGTGTGCAAATATGGAAGTTCTAGAGTCATGGAGCCGTGGTTAAGGGCCGTTCGGGCTCTCGGGTGATGACAAACATTGTGGTGGTGAGGCCGAGGCGTCAAAATACCTTAACCATAGCATACGGTCGTGCTTGACCTAGTGCCGAGAGCATAGGACACGCGGGAACCGGGCGTGCGGTAGCATAGTCGTGTGTGCAAATATGGCGGTTCTAGAGTTTGTGGAGCCATGGTTAAGGGCCATTCGGGTCCTCGAGCCGCAATAAATGCTGTGGTGGAGAGGCCAGAGGTGACAAAACGCCTTAACCATTGCGCATGGGCGTGCTTGACTTGGTGCGAGGAGCCGTAGGACGCGGGAACCGGCCGTGCGGCGGCAAGTCGTGTGTGCAAATATGGCAGTTCTAGAGCGGTGGAGCCATGGTTAAGGGCCATTCGGGCTCTTGAGCTATGGCAAACACTATGGTAGAGAAGCCAGATGTGTCAAAATGCCTTAACCATGGCGTACGGGCATGCTTGACTCTGTGCCAGGAGCCATAGGATGCGTTGGAACCGACCATGCGGCAGCATGGTTGTGTGTGCAAATATGGCAGTTTTGGAGCCGTGGAACCGTGGTTAAGGGCCCTTCGGGCTCTTGGGTGATGGAAAACTCTATGGTGGAGAGGAGAGAGGCATCAAAATGGCTTAACCATGGCGTACATGTTGGGAATATGCCCTAGAGGTAATCATAGAGATGATGATATTCCGCTTGTATCCATGATATATAAAATATGTCCATTGAATATCCATTAAAGACAACTTGTATTGATTGGCAATTATGTGAATTGTTTGTGGAACTCTTTTACTTGTATGGTTATTCTATATTCGTCCCTAGTCGGAGTTCATGTGAGGACACACATGAATATTAGACTAGCACATTATTAGTTGATGACTATGTTTCACAAGTCATGGACATGGAGATGTCGAACTAATAATGTGGGCACATGTATGACATGTAGGCTGGGCCCGACCCGACATGAGATTGTCTCTATACACATCATATACGTTATGTCCTTCGACTCGAGATTGTTGTATGTACTCGAGATGTGTATCGACTTGCTTAGGGGCCCGACAAACGCTACTCCGTCACGGGTAGTTATAAAGGATGTCTTCGGGTTTGTCGAGAAGCATCTTTGCGAGACATAGACAATCAAGATGGGACTTGCCCCTCTCTAATGAGAGAGATATCCTTGGATCACTCAAGTGATTGGATCAACAAATGCATGGCCGTGCTTGGGTTAAGTGTTAACCCACGAGTTGAACCATATATCATGAGGCAAGGGAGTAACTTGTATATGGTCGTAGTGGTTCGTCGATATGATCATTTGCGTACGCATAGGAGTTGTCATGCCTTGCTAGAGGCCATTGTTGTCGGCTATTGGGCGAATAGGAGTATTCGGCCCATGTCTATGTGTGCGTGAACCCATAGGGTCGCACGCTTAAGAGGCTGGAAGCCTAATTCGAGTTGGACTCGAATTAGACAAGGCTTAGGGTTTCTAATGCGTCTCCAATTCGGAAAGCACATGAGAGACACCTATATAAGAAGAGGGGAGGGGCATGGCCAAACACACACAACCAATCCACGCCTTTGGCAGCCGCCGTCGCCCTCCACGCTCTCGCCTTCGCTCCTCGCGGACCTAGCAGTCCGGAGGCGCATCGCTTCTCCCTCGTACGTGTGTGACACCTCGGAGGTGCTGCATCTGGAGCACGAGGACGAACCGCACGAACCGCAAGTGGTGGGAGGAGTTGTTGGACGACCACGCAAGCGCACGGCACCTTGCTGCGACGCGTTCGACTACATCGAGTCGTCTTCCGCTGCATCTGCGCGTCTAGTGGTAATCCCGTAATTTGTAACTAGTAGTAGATCTGGGCGATGAGGTAAAAAGTTTTGTTTTACGGCTAGCGTAGCACCCTCATAACCCTTCGGTGGTATCGGAGCTCTATCTTTGCATTGTTATAGGTTGGATGTCGCATATGTGATATGCTCGGTTTTAGATGAGTCTCTGATCTTGGTTCATGATCTTGCCGCGTTGGTCTTGTAACGATCTACTCGTACCGGTCGGAATTCCGCCATCCGAGTTAAGTGATACATGTAAATCCAATCACGGCGAGTTAGAGATCAATCAGATTGATTGAATTGAACCCTAGGTCAAGTGCCGAGCGCATGTGATGCGCGGCGGTGGCAGATTGGGTCAGCCACCGGGCGCCGGGTTCCGAGAAAAGTTACGTTCGTAAAACGGCCGTAACTTTTTAACCATAACTCGGATCGAGACGATTCTTAAACGAAAGTTGTAGAGAAAAAATTTTACATCCACCCCAAACTGGCCCGAGCCAGATTTGCGAAAAACGGCTTGGAAGATAGAGTTTTTCGCGATTTACTTTTTGTAGTCGGAATCGGTTACCTGTTTTGCGGGTTTTGATGACTGGTATAGCCCATATCTGTGTTTATGTCGTTCTTACCATGTTCTATTTTCACATGCTATAATGTTTTTGTCTACATTCGTGCGGTAGTGAAGTAGAACGATCCCTCGATAATGTTTAAGTTTGTGCTCCCCCAAACCTTGCAGACTTGTCATTTGTCTTGTACAATCGATGGTGGGTCTATGAAATTAGGGTGCCATCGATTTTACTTGACTAAGACAGGTTCGTATCGGATACTTACGTTGCGAAGGTTTGGTTGCTTAAACAAGGTCATCCTAACGGTTAGGGACCTTGGAGCATGAGAAGTTGGTAACCCAAGCATAGAGATGCTATCCAACAACAAGAGTCATATGCGATATGATTAGCAAAGAGTTGCTTACCGATCTATCATGTCTTCTAGCGGTGATGCTAAAGCTCACTAGTCGACTTGCTAGTTGTGGGTCTTGAATCACTAAGTTTCAATCGAGGGATATTGATTTTAGTGGGAGTAGATCATATTTGATATTATTTACTCTATCATGGATATTTTGTCTTAGTATTTTGCATTACTTATGTTGTAGATTAATGGCGTCTTCTAAGCAACCATTTACTTTGCGTTCGATTCTTGAGAAAGATAAGTTGAATGGAACAAATTATGCGGATTGGATCCGCAATCGAGAATTGTTCTCGGGGTTGAGAAAAAGGAGGAATATCTAGACACCCCCTTACCGGATGAGCTGCGATGATGCATGCGCTGCTGTGATCAAGCTAGCAGAGGGTGCATTTGTTGGGCCACACGTAATCAAGATGGTTGGTTACACTCGAGGTTGGAGAAGCTAGGCTTCCCAATTGGCCCGAGTTGGCTGCGATTTCATTCTCTCGTCTCGCCACCTAGCTATGGGAACTTCATTGCGAACTACCATATGCATGGGGCGGAGAGGGGCTTGAATGAGTTGTGTGGCATGCTGAAAAAAAGCGAGAGGCCTGACATTAAGAAGCGGGTCGGTGGCCAAGTATTGGCGAGTCAGAACAAGCCTAACTTTAAGAGAAAGAAGGGCTGGGGGAAGAAAAAGGGCAAGGCTAAAGATGAGATCTCCAAGCCAGCTCCGCCCGCCCCCAAAGCTGGACCACCGGCGATGCTAAATGTTTTCATTGTGGTAAGAATGGTCTTTGGAAGAGAAAGCGCAAGCTGTACTTGGCGTCCTTAGAGAAGGACGGCGGTAGTAAAAGTACTCCCGCTCATACGCTTGTTGTTTATGTTACAGACATCTTCCTCGCTAACTCTTATATCAATTCTTGGGTATTTGATACCGGATCGGTTGCTCATATTTGCAATACGATGCAAGGAATGATAAGAAGTAGAAGCGTGAAGAAAGGAGAGGTTGATTTCCGCGTGGGCAACAATGCAAGAGTTCTTTGCGTTGAACGTCGGGACGATGCAACTTCACTGCCGTCGGGATTTGTCATGGAATTGAATAATTGTTATTTTGTTCCTAGTCTAAGTCGAAACATTATGTCACCTTCATGTTTGATGAAGGATGGTTATTCATTTGTGAGTAAAGACAATGGTTGTGTTATCTCGAAGAATGATATGTTTGTGGCTCTTGTATCCATTGTGAATGGATTATTTATTTTAAATCTTGATGATGCACACTGTCGTAATGTTAATGCTAAAAGGCCTCGGCTTAATGAGTTAAGTCCTACATATATGTGGCATTGTCGTTTGGGTCATATAAGTGAAAATCGCATGAAGAGGCTCCATGATGATGGACTTCTAACTTCGTTTGATTTTGAATCTTATGAGACATGTGAGACTTGCCTTTTAGGCAAGATGACCAAGACGCCTTTCTCGGGTTTTCCGAGAGAGCGTCGACTTATTGGAACTAGTACATAGTGATGTATGTGGACCAATGAGCACGGCGACTAGAGGCGGTTTTCAATACTTCATAACTTTTCTTGATGACTTTAGTAGATATGGCTATGTCTACCTAATGAAGCATAAGTCCGAAACATTTGAAAAGTTCAAAGAATTTCAGAATGAAGTAGAGAACCAACGTGGCAAGAAAATTAAGGCCTTGCGATCGATCGTGGAGGCGAATATTTGAGTCATGAGTTTAGCAATCATCTTAAGAGTTGCGGAATTGTTCCACGGCTTACGCCACGGAACGCCACGAGAGAAATGGCGTGTCGAGCGGCGTAATCGGACTTTGTTGGACATGGTTCGGTCTATGATGAGCCGATCGGACCTACCTTTATCGTTTTGGGGATATGCTCTAGAAACTTGGCCGCTTTCACATTGAATAGAGTACCATCTAAGTCCGTAGTTAAGACACCATATGAGATATGGTGGGAAGAGTCCTAGTTTGTCTTTTCTAAAAATTTGGGGTTGTGAGGTTTATGTCAAACGGCTTATATCGGATAAGCTAACACCCAAATCGGACAAGTGTTTTTTTTTCGTGGGATATCCAAAGGAAACTTTAGGATATTACTTCTACAACCGCTCAGAGGGCAAAGTGTTTGTTGCTCGAAACGGTGATTTCTTAGAGAAAGAGTTTCTCAAAAGAGAGAAGAGTGGACAAAAGGTGTATCTTGAAGAAGTTCAAGATGAGCCGGTCGAGAAGGACTCTACGAGTGATGCTAATGTAGCGAGAACAAGTTGAGATGCCCGTGGCCACGAAACACCTCCACAACCACGAAGATCGGCAAGACTTTGCAAGTTGCGTGGGGATCTGTTATTGTTGGACGATGACGAACCGCAACATACGCGAAGCTATGATGGACTCGAGATTCGAGCAATGGCGAGTGCCATGAGATCCGAGATAGATTCCATGGGAAATAATCAAGTTTGGAACTTGGTTGACCCGCTTTGATGGTGTTAGACCCATCGAGTGCAAATGGATCTATAAAAAGAAGAAAGATATGGACGGAAATGTTCACGTCTATAAAGCTCGACTTGTCACAAAGGGTTTTCGGCAAGTTCAAGGAATTGACTATGATGAGACATTCTCTCCGTAGCGATGCTTAAATCTATCCGGATCATTCTAGCAATAGCTGCCTATTTCGATTATGAAATTTGGCGAGATGGATGTTAAAACGACCTTTCTAAATGGAAATTTGGAAGAGGACGTGTATATGATACAGCCCGAAGGTTTTGTTGATCCAAATAATGCTGGAAAAATATGCAAGCTTAAGAAATCTATTTATGGGTTAAAGCAAGCATCTCGGAGTTGGAACATTCGTTTTGATGAGGTTGTCAAAAGGTTTGGCTTCCGTCGAATGAAGAAGAGCCTTGTGTTTACCAAAAGGCTAGTGGGAGCGCTGTTGTATTTCTAATCTTGTATGTGGATGACATACTATTGATTGGGAATGACATTCCTATGTTGCAATGTAAAGACTTCTTGAATAATAGTTTTTCTATGAAGGATTTGGGAGATGCAAAGCATACATCTTGGGCATTAAGATCTATAGAGATAGGTCGAAAAGGCTAATAGGATTATGCCAAGATACATATATTGACAAGGTGTTGAAACAGTTCAACATGGAGCAATCCAAGAAAGGGTTCTTGCCTATGTCACATGGTATGCCCTTTAGCGGCAAGCAATGTCCTTCATCAGATGAAGAGCGCAAACGCATGAGTAAGGTTCCATATGCTTGGCAGTCGGTTCCATCATGTATGCCATGATATGTACTCACCCAGATGTCTCATATGCTCTAAGTGTTGCGAGCGGTACCAAGGCAATCCTGGTGAGAGTCCTTTGGGCTTTGGTTAAAAACATCCTTAAGTACTTGAGAAGAACTAAGGATGAGTTCCTGATCTATGGAGGTGAGGAAGAGCTCGTTGTAAATGGTTACACCGATGCTAGCTTCCAAACGATGTAGATGATTCACAATCTCAATCAGGTTTCGTGTTCACGGTAAACGGTGGTGCGATAAATTTGGAAAAGTTCCAAGCGGGAGACGGTGTCGATTCTACAACGAAGCCGAGTACATTGCGGCTTCGGAAGGCTGCAAAGGAAGGTGTTTGGATGAGGCGTTTCCTCATTGATCTTGGTGTGTTTCCTAATGCGGCTAGCCCATTGAATCTACATTGTGATAATAATGGGGCGATAGCGCAGGCTAAGGAGCCAAGGAATCACCAGAAGAACAAACATGTACAGCGGAAATTTCACCTCATTCGACAGTTCATCAGTGAAGGTGAAATTAAAATGTGCAAAATACATACGGATTTGAATGTAGCGAGATCCGTTGACAAAGGCTCTTCCTGACCTAAGCATGAGGCGCACATGAGGTCTATGGGGATTAGACATATTAGAGATTAACTCTAGTGCAAGTGGGAGACTGTTGGGAATATGCCCTAGAGGTAATCATAGAGATGATGATATTCCGCTTGTATCCATGATATATAAAATATGTCCATTGAATATCCATTAAAGACAACTTGTATTGATTGGCAATTATGTGAATTGTTTGTGGAACTCTTTTACTTGTATGGTTATTCTATATTCATCCCTAGTCGGAGTTCATGTGAGGACACACATGAATATTAGACTAGCACATTATTAGTTGATGACTATGTTTCACAAGTCATGGACATGGAGATGTCGAACTAATAATGTGGGCACATGTATGACATGTAGGCCGGATCGACCCGACATGAGATTGTCTCTATACACATCATATACGTTATGTCCTTCGACCGAGATTGTTGTATGTACTCGAGATGTGTATCGACTTGCTTAGGGACTGACAAACGCTACTCCGTCACCGGGTAGTTATAAAGGATGTCTTCGGGTTTGTCGAGAAGCATCTTTGCGAGACATAGACAATCAAGATGGGACTTGCCCCTCTCTAATGAGAGAGATATCACTTTGGATCACTCAAGTGATTGGATCAACAAATGCATGGCCGTGCTTGGGTTAAGTGTTAACCCACGAGTTGAACCATATATCATGAGGCAAGGGAGTAACTTGTATATGGTCATAGTGGTTCGTCGATATGATCATTTGCGTACGCATAGGAGTTGTCATGCCTTGCTAGAGATTTGTCGGCTATTGGGCGAATAGGAGTATTCGGCCCATGTCTATGTGTGCGTGAACCCATAGGGTCGCACGCTTAAGAGGCTGGAAGCCTAATTCGAGTTGGACTCGAATTAGACAAGGCTTAGGGTTTCTAATGCGTCTCCAATTCGAAAAGCACATGAGAGACACCTATATAAGAAGAGGGGAGGGGCATGGCCAAACACACACAACCAATCCACGCCTTTGGCGGCCGCCGCCGCCCTCCACGCTCTCGCCTTCGCTCCTCGCGGACCTAGCGGTCCGGAGGCGCATCGCTTCTCCTCGTACGTGTGTGACACCTCGGAGGTGCTGCATCCGGAGCACGAGGACGAACCGCACGAACCGCAAGTGGTGGGAGGAGTTGTTGGATGACCACGCACCGCACGGCACCGCTGCGACGCGTTCGACTACATCGAGTCGTCTTCCGGCGCATCTGCGCGTCTAGTGGTAATCCCGTAACCTGTAACTAGTAGTAGATCCTGGGCGATGAGGTAAAAAGTTTTGTTTTCTGGCTAGCGTAGCACCCTCATAACCCTACAGTACAGGCATGCTTGACCCGGTGCCGGGAGCCATAGGATGCACAGGATCCGGCCGTGCAGCAGCACAGTCGTGTGTGCAAATATGGAAGTTCTGGAGTCATGGAGCTGTGGTTAAGGGTCGTTCGGGCTCTCGGGTGATGACAAACATTGTGGTGGTGAGGCCAGAGGCGTCAAAATACCTTAACCATAGCATACGGTCATGCTTGACCTAGTGCCGAGAGCTGTAGGACACACAGGAACCGGTTGTGCGGTAGCATAGTCGTGTGTGCAAATATGGCAGTTCTAGAGCTGTGGAGCCATGGTTAAGGGCCATTTGGGTCCTCGAGCCGCAATAAATGCTGTGGTGGAGAGGCCAGAGGTGTCAAAACACCTTAACCATGGCGCATGTGCTGCTTGACTTGGTGCGAGGAGCCGTAGGACGCGCAGGAACCGGCCGTGCGGCAGCAAAGTCGTGTGTGCAAATATGGCGGTTCGGAGCCGTGGAGCCGAGGTTAAGGGCCATTCGGGCTCTCGAGCTATGGCAAACACTATGGTAGAGAAGCCGAGATGTGTCAAAATGCCTTAACCATGGCGTACGGGCATGCTTGACTCGTGCCGGGAGCCATAGGACGCGTTGGAACCGACCATGCGGCAAAGCATGGTTGTGTGTGCAAATATGGCGGTTTTGGAGCCGTGGAACCATGGTTAAGGGCCCTTCGGGCTCTTGGGTGATGGAAAACTCTATGGTGGAGAGGGAGAGGCATCAAAAAGGCCTAACCATGGCGTACGGGCATGCTTGACCCGGTCGGGAGCCATAGGATGCACGGGGATCCGGCCGTGCGGCAAAGCACGGTTGTGTGTGCAAATATGGAAGTTCTGGAGTCATGGAGCTATGGTTAAGGGCCGTTCGGGCTCTCGGGTGATGACAAACATTGTGCTGGTGAGGCCAGAGGCGTCAAAATACCTTAACCATAGCATACGGTCATGCTTGACCTAGTGCCTAGAGCTGTAGGACATGCAGGAACCGGGTGTGCGGTAGCATAGTCGTGTGTGCAAATATGGCGGTTCTAGAGGCGTGGAGCCATGGTTAAGGGCCATTCGGGTCCTCGAGCCGCAATAAATGCTGTGGTGGAGAGGCCGAGGTGTCAAAACGCTCTTAACCATGGCGCATGTGCTGCTTGACTTGGTGCGAGGAGCCGTAGGACGCGCAGGAACCGGCCGTGCGGCAGCAAAGTCGTGTGTGCAAATATGGCAGTTCTGGAGCCGTGGAGCCGAGGTTAAGGGCCATTCAGGCTCTTGAGCTATGGCAAACACTATGGTAGAGAAGCCAGATGTGTCAAAATGCCTTAACCATGGCGTATGGGCATGCTTGACTCTGTGCCAGGAGCCATAGGACGCGTTGGAACCGACCATGCGGCAGCATGGTTGTGTGTGCAAATATGGCAGTTTTGGAGCCGTGGAACCATGGTTAAGGGCCCTTCGGGCTCTTGGGTGATGGAAAACTCTATGGTGGAGAGGAGAGAGGCATCAAAAAGGCTTAACCATGGCGTACGGGCATGCTTGACCCGGTGCCGGGAGCCATAGGATGCACAGGATCCGGCCGTGCGGCAGCACAGTTGTGTGTGCAAATATGGAAGTTCTGGAGTCATGGAGCTATGGTTAAGGGCCGTTCGGGCTCTCGGGTGATGACAAACATTGTGCTGGTGAGGCCAGAGGCGTCAAAATACCTTAACCATAGCATACGGTCATGCTTGACCTAGTGCCTAGAGCTGTAGGACATGCAGGAACCGGCTGTGCGGTAGCATAGTCGTGTGTGCAAATATGGCAGTTCTAGAGCTGTGGAGCCATGGTTAAGGGCCATTCGGGTCCTCGAGCCACAATAAATGCTGTGGTGGAGAGGCCAGAGGTGTCAAAACACCTTAACTATGGTGCATGGGCGTGCTTGACTTGGTGCGAGGAGCCGTAGGACGCGCAGGAACCGGCCGTGCGGCAGCAAAGTCGTGTGTGCAAACATGGCAGTTCTGGAGCCGTGGAGCCTAGGTTAAGGGCCATTCAGGCTCTCGAGCTATGGCAAACACTATGGTAGAGAAGCCAGATGTGTCAAAATGCCTTAACCATGGCGTACGGGCATGCTTGACTCGTGCCGGGAGCCATAGGACGCGTTGGAACCGACCATGCGGCGGCATGGTTGTGTGTGCAAATATGGCAGTTTTGGAGCCGTGGAACCGTGGTTAAGGGCCCTTCGGGCTCTTGGGTGATGGAAAACTCTATGGTGGAGAGGAGAGAGGCATCAAAATGGCTTAACCATGGCGTACGGGCATGCTTGACTCGGTGCCGGGAGCCATAGGATGCACTGGATCCGGCCGTGCGGCAGCACGGTCGTGTGTGCAAATATGGAAGTTCTGGAGTCATGGAGCTGTGGTTAAGGGCCGTTCGGGCTCTCGGGTGATGACAAACATTGTGGTGGTGAGGCCAGATGCGTCAAAATACCTTAACCATAGCATACGGTCGTGCTTGACCTAGTGCCGAGAGCTGTAGGACACGCAGGAACCGGTTGTGCGGTAGCATAGTCGTGTGTGCAAATATGGCAGTTCTAGAGCTGTGGAGCCATGGTTAAGGGCCATTCGGGTCCTTGAGCTGCAATAAATGCTGTGGTGGAGAGGCCGAGGAGGTGTCAAAACGCCTTAACCATGGCGCATGGGCGTGCTTGACTTGGTGCGAGGAGCCGTAGGACGCGCGAGGAACCGCCGTGCGGCAGCAAAGTCGTGTGTGCAAATATGGCAGTTCGGAGCCGTGGAGCCGAGGTTAAGGGCCATTCAGGCTCTCGAGCTATGGCAAACACTATGGTAGAGAAGCGAGATGTGTCAAAATGCCTTAACCATGGCGTACGGGCATGCTTGACTCGGTGCCGGGAGCCATAGGACGCGTTGGAACCGACCATGCGGAAGCATGGTTGTGTCTGCAAATATGGCAGTTTTGGAGCCGTGGAACCGTGGTTAAGGGCCCTTCGGGCTCTTGGGTGATGGAAAACTCTATGGTGGAGAGGAGAGAGGCATCAAAATGGCTTAACCATGGCGTACGGGCATGCTTGACCCGGTGCCGGGAGCCATAGGATGCACAGGATCCGGCCGTGCGGCAGCACAGTCGTGTGTGCAAATATGGAAGTTCTGGAGTCATGGAGCTGTGGTTAAGGGCCGTTCGAGCTCTCGGGTGATGACAAACATTGTGGTGGTGAGGCCAGAGGCGTCAAAATACCTTAACCATAGCATACGGTCATGCTTGACCTAGTGCCTAGAGCTGTAGGACATGCAGGAACCGGCTGTGCGGTAGCATAGTCGTGTGTGCAAATATGGCAGTTCTAGAGCTGTGGAGCCATGGTTAAGGGCCATTCGGGTCCTCGAGCCACAATAAATGCTGTGGTGGAGAGGCCAGAGGTGTCAAAACACCTTAACTATGGTGCATGGGCGTGCTTGACTTGGTGCGAGGAGCCGTAGGACGCGCAGGAACCGGCCGTGCGGCAGCAAAGTCGTGTGTGCAAACATGGCAGTTCTGGAGCCGTGGAGCCTAGGTTAAGGGCCATTCAGGCTCTCGAGCTATGGCAAACACTATGGTAGAGAAGCCAGATGTGTCAAAATGCCTTAACCATGGCGTACGGGCATGCTTGACTCTGTGCCAGGAGCCATAGGACGCGTTGGAACCGACCATGCGGCAGCATGGTTGTGTGTGCAAATATGGCAGTTTTGGAGCCGTGGAACCGTGGTTAAGGGCCCTTCGGGCTCTTGGGTGATGGAAAACTCTATGGTGGAGAGGAGAGAGGCATCAAAATGGCTTAACCATGGCGTACGGGCATGCTTGACTCGGTGTCGGGAGCCATAGGATGCACAGGATCCGGCCGTGCGGCAGCACAGTCGTGTGTGCAAATATGGAAGTTCTGGAGTCATGGAGCTGTGGTTAAGGGCCGTTCGGGCTCTCGGGTGATGACAAACATTGTGGTGGTGAGGCCAGAGGCATCAAAACACCTTAACTATGGCATACAGTCGTGCTTGACCTAGTGCCGAGAGCTGTAGGACACGCAGGAACCGGCTGTGCGGTAGCATAGTCGTGTGTGCAAATATGGCAGTTCTAGAGCTGTGGAGCCATGGTTAAGGGCCACTCGGGTCCTCGAGCCGCAATAAATGCTGTGGTAGAGAGGCCAGAGGTGTCAAAACGCGTTAACCACGGCGCATGGGCGTGCTTGACTTGGTGCGAGGAGCCGTAGGACGCGCAGGAACCGGCCGTGCGGCAGCAAAGTCGTGTGTGCAAATATGGCAGTTCTGGAGCCGTGGAGCCGAGGTTAAGGGCCATTCAGGCTCTCGAGCTATGGCAAACACTATGGTAGAGAAGCCAGATGTGTCAAAATGCCTTAACCATGGCGTACGGGCATGCTTGACTCTGTGCCAGGAGCCATAGGACGCGTTGGAACCGACCATGCGGCAGCATGGTTGTGTGTGCAAATATGGCAGTTTTGGAGCCGTGGAGCCGTGGTTAAGGGCCCTTCGGGCTCTTGGGTGATGGAAAACTCTATGGTGGAGAGGAGAGAGGCATCAAAATGGCTTAACCATGGCGTACGGGCATGCTTGACCCGGTGCCAGGAGCCATAGGATGCACAGGATCCAGCCGTGCGGCAGCACAGTCGTGTGTGCAAATATGGAAGTTCTGGGGTCGTGGAGCTGTGGTTAAGGGCCGTTCGGGCTCTCAGGTGATGACAAACATTGTGGTGGTGAGCCCAGAGGCATCAAAACACCTTAACTATGTCATACGGTCGTGCTTGACCTAGTGCCGAGAGTTGTAGGACACGCAGGAACCGGCTGTGCGGTCCGCATAGTCGTGTGTGCAAATATGGCAGTTCTAGAGCGGTGGAGCCATGGTTAAGGGCCATTCGGGTCCTCGAGCCGCAATAAATGCTGTGGTGGAGAGGCCAGAGGTGTCAAAACTCCTTAACCATGGCGCATGTGCGTGCTTGACTTGGTGCGAGGAGCCGTAGGACGCGCAGGAACCGGCCGTGCGGTAGCAAAGTCGTGTGTGCAAATATGGCGGTTACGGAGCCGTGGAGCCGAGGTTAGGGCCATTCGGGCTCTCGAGCTATGGCAAACACTATGGTAGAGAAGCCGGATGTGTCAAAATGCCTTAACCATGGCGTACGGGCATGCTTGACTCGTGCCGGGAGCCATAGGACGCGTTGGAACCGACCATGCGGCGGCATGGTTGTGTGTGCAAATATGGCGGTTTTGGAGCCGTGGAACCGTGGTTAAGGGCCCTTCGGGCTCTTGGGTGATGGAAAACTCTATGGTCGAGAGGAGAGAGGCATCAAAATGGCTTAACCATGGCGTACGGGCATGCTTGACCGGTCTTGGGAGCCATAGGATGCACGGGATCCGGCCGTGCAAAGACACGGTCGTGTGTGCAAATATGGAAGTTCTGGAGTCATGGAGCTGTGGTTAAGGGCCGTTCGGGCTCTCGGGTGATGACAAACATTGTGGTGGTGAGGCCGGAGGCATCAAAACACCTTAACTATGGCATACGGTCGTGCTTGACCTAGTGCCGAGAGCCGTAGGACACGCGGGAACCGGGCGTGCGGTAGCATAGTCGTGTGTGCAAATATGGCGGTTCTAGAGCCGTGGAGCCATGGTTAAGGGCCATTCGGGTCCTCGAGCCACAATAAATGCTGTGGTAGAGAGGCCAGAGGTGTCAAAACGCCTTAACCATGGCGCATGGGCGTGCTTGACTTGGTGCGAGGAGCAAGCGTGGGACGCGCGAGGAACCGGCCGTGCGGCGGCAAAGTCGTGTGTGCAAATATGGCGGTTACGGGAGTCGTGGAGCCGAGGTTAAGGGCCATTCGGGCTCTCGAGCTATGGCAAACACTATGGTAGAGAAGCCGAGATGTGTCAAAATGCCTTAACCATGGCGTACGGGCATGCTTGACTACGTGCCGGGAGCCATAGGACGTGTTGGAACCGACCATGCGGCGGCATGGTTGTGTATGCAAATATGGCGGTTTTGGAGCCGTGGAACCGTGGTTAAGGGCCCTTCGGGCTCTTGGGTCATGGAAAACTCTATGGTGGAGAGGAGAGAGGCATCAAAATGGCTTAACCATGGCGTACGGGCATGCTTGACCGGTGCTTAGGGAGCCATAGGATGCACGGGGGATCCGGCCGTGTGGCAGCACGGTCGTGTGTGCAAATACGGAAGTTCTGGGGTCATGGAGCGTGGTTAAGGGCCGTTCGGGCTCTCGGGTGATGACAAACATTGTGGTGGTGAGCCCGGAGGCATCAAAACACCTTAACTATGTCATACGGTCGTGCTTGACCTAGTGCCGAGAGCGTAGGACACGCGGGAACCATTTGTGCGGTCCGCATAGTCGTGTGTGCAAATATGGCAGTTCTAGAGCTGTGGAGCCATGGTTAAGGGCCATTCGGGTCCTCGAGCCCCAATAAATGCTGGTGGTAGAGGCCGAGGTGTCAAAACGCCTTAACCATGGCGCATGGGCGTGCTTGACTTGGTGCGGAGCGTAGGACGCGCAGGAACCGGCCGTGCGGCAGCAAAGTCGTGTGTGCAAATATGGCGGTTACGGAGCCGTGGAGCCGAGGTTAAGGGCCATTCGGGCTCTCGAGCTATGGCAAACACTATGGTAGAGAAGCCAGATGTGTCAAAATGCCTTAACCATGGCGTACGGGCATGCTTGACTCGTGCCGGGAGCCATAGGACGTGTTGGAACCGACCATGCGGCAGCATGGTTGTGTATGCAAATATGGCAGTTTTGGAGCCGTGGAACCGTGGTTAAGGGCCCTTCGGGCTCTTGGGTGATGGAAAACTCTATGGTGGAGAGGAGAGAGGCATCAAAATGGCTTAACCATGGCGTACGGGCATGCTTGACCTGGTGCCGGGAGCCATAGGATGCACAGGATCCGGCCGTGTGGCAGCACAGTCGTGTGTGCAAATACGGAAGTTCTGGGGTCATGGAGCTGTGGTTAAGGGCCGTTCGGGCTCTCGGGTGATGACAAACATTGTGGTGGTGAGCCCAGAGGCATCAAAACACCTTAACTATGTCATACGGTCGTGCTTGACCTAGTGCCGAGAGTTGTAGGACACGCAGGAACCGGCTGTGCGGTCCGCATAGTCGTGTGTGCAAATATGGCAGTTCTAGAGCTGTGGAGCCATGGTTAAGGGCCATTCGGGTCCTCGAGCCGCAATAAATGCTGTGGTGGAGAGGCCAGAGGTGTCAAAATGCCTTAACCATGGCGCATGGGCGTGCTTGGCTTGGTGCGAGGAGCCGTAGGACGCGCAGGAACCGGCCGTGCGGTAGCAAAGTCTTGTGTGCAAATATGGCAGTTCTGGAGCCGTGGAGCCGAGGTTAAGGGCCATTCAGGCTCTCGAGCTGTGGCAAACACTATGGTAGAGAAGCCAGATGTGTCAAAATGCCTTAACCATGGCGTACGAGCATGCTTGACTCTGTGCCAGGAGCCATAGGACGCGTTGGAACCGACCATGCGGCAAGCATGGTTGTGTGTGCAAATATGGTTTTGGAGCCGTGGAACCGTGGTTAAGGGCCCTTCGGGCTCTTGGGTGATGGAAAACTCTATGGTGGAGAGGAGAGAGCCATCAAAATGGCTTAACCATGGCGTACGGGCATGCTTGACCCGGTGCCGGGAGCCATAGGATGCACAGGATCCGGCCGTGCGTCCGCACAGTCGTGTGTGCAAATATGGAAGTTCTAGAGTCATGGAGCTGTGGTTAAGGGCCGTTTGGGCTCTCGGGTGATGACAAACATTGTGGTGGTGAGGCCAGAGGCGTCAAAACACCTTAACCATAGCATACGGTCGTGCTTTACCTAGTGCCGAGAGCTGTAGGACACGCAGGAACCGGCTGTGCGGTAGCATAGTCGTGTGTGCAAATATGGCAGTTCTAGAGCTGTGGAGCCATGGTTAAGGGCCATTCGGGTCCTCGAGCCGCAATAAATGCTATGGTGGAGAGGCCAGAGGTGTCAAAACGCCTTAACCATGGCGCATGGGCATGCTTGACTTGGTGCGAGGAGCCGTAGGACGCGCAGGAACCGGCCGTGCAAAGAAAAGTCGTGTGTGCAAATATGGGCGGTTCGGGAGCCGTGGAGCCGAGGTTAAGGGCCATTCGGGCTCTCGAGCTATGGCAAACACTATGGTAGAGAAGCCGGATGTGTCAAAATGCCTTAACCATTGCGTACGGGCATGCTTGACTCGTGCCGGGGGAGCCATAGGGACGCGTTGGAACCGACCATGCGGCGGCATGGTTGTGTGTGCAAATATGGCGCTTTGGAGCCGTGGAACCGTGGTTAAGGGCCCTTTGGGCTCTTGGGTGATGGAAAACTCTATGGTGGAGAGGAGAGAGGCATCAAAATGGCTTAACCATGGCGTACGGGCATGCTTGACCGTGCTTGGGGAGCCATAGGATGCACGGGATCCGGCCGTGCGGCGCTGCACGGTCGTGTGTGCAAATATGGAAGTTCTGGAGTCATGGAGGTGTGGTTAAGGGCCGTTCGGGCTCTCGGGTGATGACAAAGATTGTGGTGGTGAGGCCAGAGGCATCAAAACACCTTAACTATGGCATACGGTCGTGCTTGACCTAGTGCCGAGAGCATGAGGACACGCAGAACCGGGTGTGCGGTAGCATAGTCGTGTGCAAATATGGCGGTTCTAGATTTGTGGAGCCATGGTTAAGGGCCATTCGGGTCCTCGAGCCGCAATAAATGCTATGGTGGAGAGGCCGGAGGTGTCAAAAACGCCTTAACCATAGCGCATGGGCGTGCTTGACTTGGTGCGAGGAGCCGTAGGACGCGCAGGAACCGGCCGTGCGGCTGGCAAGTCGTGTGTGCAAATATGGCGTTACGGAGCCGTGGAGCCGAGGTTAAGGGCCATTCAGGCTCTCGAGCTATGGCAAACACTATGGTAGAGAAGCCAGATGTGTCAAAATTCCTTAACCATGGCGTACGGGCATGCTTGACTCTGTGCCAGGAGCCATAGGACGCGTTGGAACCGACCATGCGGCAGCATGGTTGTGTGTGCAAATATGGCAGTTTTGGAGCCACGGAACCGTGGTTAAGGGCCCTTCGGGCTCTTGGGTGATGGAAAACTCTATGGTGGAGAGGAGAGAGGCATCAAAATGGCTTAACCATGGCGTACGGGCATGCTTGACCGGTGCCGGGAGCCATAGGATGCACGGGATCCGGCCGTGCGGCAAAGATAGTCGTGTGTGCAAATATGGAAGTTACGGAGTCATGGAGCTGTGGTTAAGGGCCGTTCGGGCTCTCGGTGATGACAAACATTGTGGTGGTGAGGCCGAGAGGCATCAAAACACCTTAACTATGGCATACGGTCGTGCTTGACCTAGTGCCGAGAGGCGTAGGACACGCGGGGAACCGGTGTGCGGTAGCATAGTCGTGTGTGCAAATATGGCGGTTCTACGTGGTGTGGAGCCATGGTTAAGGGCCATTCGGGTCCTCGAGCCGCAATAAATGCTGTGGTGGAGAGGCCAGAGGTGTCAAAACGCCTTAACCATGGCGCATGGGCGTGCTTGACTTGGTGCGAGGAGCCGTAGGACGCGCAGGAACCGGCCGTGCGGTAGCAAAGTCGTGTGTGCAAATATGGCAGTTCTGGAGCCGTGGAGCCGAGGTTAAGGGCCATTCAGGCTCTCGAGCTATGGCAAACACTATGGTAGAGAAGCTAGATGTGTCAAAATGCCTTAACCATGGCGTACGGGCATGCTTGACTGTGCCGGGAGCCATAGGACGCGTTGGAACCGACCATGCGGCGGCATGGTTGTGTGTGCAAATATGGCGTTTTTGGAGCCGTGGGAACCGTGGTTAAGGGCCCTTCGGGCTCTTGGGTGATGGAAAACTCTATGGTGGAGAGGAGAGAGGCATCAAAATGGCTTAACCATGGCGTACGGGCATGCTTGACCCGGTGCCGGGAGCCATAGGATGCACAGGATCCGGCCGTGCGGCAGCACAGTCGTGTGTGCAAATATGGAAGTTCTGGGGTCATGGAGCTGTGGTTAAGGGCCGTTCGGGCTCTCGGGTGATGACAAACATTGTGGTGGTGAGCCCAGAGGCATCAAAACACCTTAACTATGTCATACGGTCGTGCTTGACCTAGTGCCGAGAGCTGTAGGACACGCAGGAACCGGCTGTGCGGTCCGCATAGTCGTGTGTGCAAATATGGCAGTTCTAGAGCTGTGGAGCCATGGTTAAGGGCCATTCGGGTCCTCGAGCCACAATAAATGCTGTGGTGGAGAGGCCAGAGGTGTCAAAACGCCTTAACCATGGCGCATGGGCGTGCTTGACTTGGTGCGAGGAGCCGTAGGACGCGCAGGAACCGGCCGTGCGGTAGCAAAGTCGTGTGTGCAAATATGGCGGTTCGGGAGCCGTGGAGCCGAGGTTAAGGGCCATTCGGGGCTCGAGCTATGGCAAACACTATGGTAGAGAAGCCGAGATGTGTCAAAATGCCTTAACCATGGCGTACGGGCATGCTTGACTCTATGCCAGGAGCCGTAGGACGCGTTGGAACCGACCATGCGGCAGCATGGTTGTGTGTGCAAATATGGCAGTTTTGGAGCCGTGGAACCGTGGTTAAGGGCCCTTCGGGCTCTTGGGTGATGGAAAACTCTATGGTGGAGAGGAGAGAGCCATCAAAATGGCTTAACCATGGCGTACGGGCATGCTTGACCCGGTGCCGGGAGCCATAGGATGCACAGGATCCGGCCGTGTGGCCGCACAGTCGTGTGTGCAAATATGGAAGTTCTAGAGTCATGGAGCTGTGGTTAAGGGCCATTTGGGCTCTCGGGTGATGACAAACATTGTGGTGGTGAGGCCAGAGGCGTCAAAACACCTTAACCATAGCATACGGTCGTGCTTTACCTAGTGCCGAGAGCTGTAGGACACGCAGGAACCGGCTGTGCGGTAGCATAGTCGTGTGTGCAAATATGGCAGTTCTAGAGCTGTGGAGCCATGGTTAAGGGCCATTCGGGTCCTCGAGCCGCAATAAATGCTGTGGTGGAGAGGCGGAGGTGTCAAAACGCCTTAACCATGGCGCATGGGCGTGCTTGACTTGGTGCGAGGAGCCGTAGGACGGGGAACCGGCCGTGCGGCAGCAAAGTCGTGTGTGCAAATATGGCGGTTACGGAGCCGTGGAGCCGAGGTTAAGGGCCATTCGGGCTCTCGAGCTATGGCAAACACTATGGTAGAAGCCGAGATGTGTCAAAATGCCTTAACCATGGCGTACGGGCATGCTTGACTCGTGCCGGGAGCCATAGGACGCGTTGGAACCGACCATGCGG
Organism: Themeda triandra; assembly: GCA_018135685.1. Lineage (NCBI taxonomy): Eukaryota > Viridiplantae > Streptophyta > Magnoliopsida > Poales > Poaceae > Themeda > Themeda triandra. Next base: position 33,223 of record JAENPR010002908.1, read on the forward strand.
CAGCATGGTTGTGTGTGCAAATATGGCGGTTTTGGAGCCGTGGGCCGTGGTTAAGGGCCCTTCGGGCTCTTGGGTGATGGAAAACTCTATGGTGGAGAGGAGAGAGGCATCAAAATGGCTTAACCATGGCGTACGGGCATGCTTGACCCGGTCTTAGGAGCCATAGGATGCACGGGATCGGCCGTGCGGCGGCAAGGTCGTGTGTGCAAATATGGAAGTTACGGAGTCATGGAGCTATGGTTAAGGGCCGCTCGGGCTCTCGGGTGATGACAAACATTGTGGTGGTGAACCCAGAGGCATCAAAACACCTTAACTATGGCATACGGTCATGCTTTACCTAGTGCCGAGAGCTGTAGGACACGCAGGAACCGGCTGTGCGGTAGCATAGTCGTGTGTGCAAATATGGCAGTTCTAGAGCTGTGGAGCCATGGTTAAGGGCCATTCGGGTCCTCGAGCCACAATAAATGCTGTGGTGGAGAGGCCAGAGGTGTCAAAATGCCTTAACCATTGCGTACGGGCATGCTTGACTCTGTGCCAGGAGCCATAGGATGCGCAGGAACCGGCCGTGCGGCAGCAAAGTCGTGTGTGCAAATATGGCAGTTCTGGAGCCGTGGAGCCGAGGTTAAGGGCCATTCAGGCTCTCGAGCTATGGCAAACACTATGGTGGAGAGGAGAGAGGCATCAAAATGGCTTAACCATGGCATACGGGCATGCTTGACCCGGTGCCGGGAGCCATAGGATGCACAGGATCCGGCCGTGCGGCAGCACAGTCGTGTGTGCAAATATGGAAGTTCTGGAGTCATGGAGCTGTGGTTAAGGGCCGTTCGGGCTCTCGGGTGATGACAAACATTGTGGTGGTGAGGCCAGAGGCATCAAAACACCTTAACTATGGCATACGGTCGTGCTTGACCTAGTGCCGAGAGCATAGGACACGCGGGAACCGGCTGTGCGGTAGCATAGTCGTGTGTGCAAATATGGCGGTTCTAGAGTTTGTGGAGCCATGGTTAAGGGCCATTCGGGTCCTCGAGCCACAATAAATGCTGTGGTGGAGAGGCCGGAGGTGTCAAAACACCTTAACCATGGTGCATGGGCGTGCTTGACTTGGTGCGAGGAGCCGTAGGACGCGGGGAACCAGCCGCGGCGGCAAAGTCGTGTGTGCAAATATGGCGATTCTGGAGCCGTGGAGCCGAGGTTAAGGGCCATTCAGGCTCTCGAGCTATGGCAAACACTATGGAAGAGAAGCCAGATGTGTCAAAATGCCTTAACCATTGCGTACGGGCATGCTTGACTCTGTCCCAGGAGCCATAGGACGCGTTGGAACCGACCATGCGACAGCATGGTTGTGTGTGCAAATATGGCAGCTTTGGAGCCGTGGAACCGTGGTTAAGGGCCCTTTGGGCTCTTGGGTGATGGAAAACTCTATGGTGGAGAGGAGAGAGGCATCAAAATGGCTTAACCATGGCGTACGGGCATGCTTGACCCGGTCTTAGGGAGCCATAGGATGCACGGGGATCCGGCCGTGCGCGGACAGTCGTGTGTGCAAATATGGAAGTTTACGGAGTCATGGAGCTGTGATTAAGGGCCGTTCGGGCTCTCGGGTGATGACAAAGATTGTGGTGGTGAGGCCGGAAGGCATCAAAACACCTTAACTATGGCACGGTCGTGCTTGACCTAGTGCCTTGCATGTAGGACACGCGAGGGAACAGTACAATGCGGTAGCATAGTCGTGTGCAAATATGGCGGTTCTGGAGGCTGTGGAGCCATGGTTAAGGGCCATTCGGGTCCTCGAGC